>JADRCD010227945.1:0-13625 GCA_019843815.1 Montemys delectorum
TCCTCTACTGTATGTGTGTTAGGAGCCTCATATCAGTTAGTGTATGTGTGTGTTTGGTTGCCCAGTGTTTGAGAGAACTCGGAAGTCCAGATTAATTGGGAATGCTGGTCCTCCTACAGGACCGCCCTTCTCTTCAACTTCTTTCAGCCTTCCCTAATTAAACAACAGGGGTCAGCTGCTTCTGTCCATTGATTGGGTGCAAGTTGCTGCATCTGACTCTTTCAGCTGCTTGTTGGGTCTTTCAGAGGGCAGTCATGATAGGTCCCTTTTTGTGAGGGCTCCATAACCTCGGTAATAGTGTCAGGCCTTGGGATCTCTCCTTGAGCTGGATCCTACTTTGAGTCTGTTGCTGGACCTTCTTTCCTAGGACTCCTCTCCATTTCCTTCCCTATAATTCTTTCAGACAGGAATAATTATGGGTCAGAGATGTGACTGTGGGATGGCAACTCCATCCCTCACTTGAGGTCCTGTCTTCCTGTGGAAGGTGAGCTCTATAAGCTCCCTCTCCCTACTGTCAGGTATTTAATAAGATCCCTCCCTGTGATTCCTAAGAATCTCTTACCTCCCAGGTCTCTGGTGCATTCTGGAGGGTCCCTCAAACCAACTATTTCCCAAGGTTGCTTGTTACCATTCTTTCTGCTGGTCCTCAGATGAAGCCCTGAGGGAAGTCATTGCTTTTATATGAAGTCTAGATCACACAGGTCTTATTTTATTAAAAGTATTTTGGAGGCAAATAAGAAAAATGAAATGTTTTCACTATGGTAACTTTTTAATATTAAGAATTAATTTCTGAGCTAACTCTTATGTAATATTTATGGGAAGTAATTATTTGTAGTTCATACTTTTTGAAAAATGAAAACAACTACTTTTGATAAAATCATCAAGCAAGTAGATTTATTTTAAGCATTTATTAATAAATATGCTGGTTTTCATTTATCAAAATATTAAAAGATTTTTACGGATCTAAAGGAAGGTTTAAAAAAAGAAGTTTTCAGATCACATGCTTATCTGAACAAATAACAGAAATATCTGCAAAATTAGAGCATGAGAATTAACCATTGTGTTTATTTCTTTTGTTATATACAAAGAAAAATGTAACAATATATATTGGTCTTTACTTTCTACATCAATAAAATAGTAGCACACAAATTCTTGATTGAAATTATATTTAAAGATATTTTATGAAAGAATAAAATAGAAAAAAAAGAAGCAAATAAACCGAAGAGGAGTAGACTACAGAAAATAATAAAACTCAGAGCTGAAATCAACCAAGTCGATACAAAAAGAACTATACAAAGAGTCAGTCTTTTTCTAGTTAGTTTGTATTGTTTTTTCTTAAATTACATACTGACATATATTAACTTACGTTTAAAATAATGTTTACATAGCTAATTCATAGTTTTGTTATGGACATTCTATTACAGAGACACACCACTCTGATTAATGGACATATCATGGAAACAGAAACTAAACAGAGAAACAGTGAAACTCAAAGAAGTTGTAAACCAAATGGATTTACCAGACATCTATAAAACATTTCATCCTAAAACAAAAGAATATGCCTAGAGAAATGGTTCAGTGGTTAAGAGGAATGGCTAATCTTCCAGAAGGCTCAAAGTTGATTACTGTATTGCAGAGTAAGTAACAACCCTCTGTAACTTTAATTCATTATCATCACCTATAGCCTTTCTAACCTGTGGGGGCATTGCACACACACACACACACACACACACACACACACACACACTCACACAGTACACAGACATAAGTAATAAGAAAATACTAATACAAATAAAATTAAATATGGACAGAGGAAAAACCATGAGGCCTCAATATTGCACAAAGAATTTCAGGAACTATGGAATACACACACACACACACACACACACACACACACACACACACTTAACTGTATTATAGTAGTACATTTAATATTCTCAAATTTTATAAAACATGCTTTATTTTTCTGTATATTACATTTTCACTAAGAGATTATAAAGACTCAAGAATGAGATGGGAATAGTGGTTGATAAAATTTGGGGGCAGGGCTTTTTGGTTTGGTGATTTACTCTGTAGCCCTGGCTGCTCTCAACATATTTAGAGATCTACTTGCCTCTACTTCCTAACTGCTGTTATTAAAGGTATTTGCTATCTTCTTTTTTTAATGATAGCTTGGTCAAGGAAGAAACAAAGAAAAAAATTAAAGACTTTTTAGAGTTTAATGAAAATGAAGCCACAAGATACACAAACTTATGGGATACAATGAAAGCACTGCTAAGAAGAAACTTAACAGCTCTGAGTGCCTCCAAAAAGAAACTGGAGAGAGCACACACTACCAGCTTAATAGCACACCTGAAAGCTCTAGAAAAAAAAAAAAGAAGTAAATACACCCAAGAGGAGTGGACAGCAGGAAATAGTCAAACTCAGGACTGAAATCAACCAAGTGGAAACAAAAAGAACTTTACAAAGAATCAACCAAATCAGGAGCTGGTTCTTGGAGGAAATCAACAAAATAGATAAACCCTTAGCAAGACTAACTAGAGGGCACAGAGACAGTATCCTAATTAACAAAATCAGAAGTGAAAAGGGAGACATAACAACAGAAAATAAGGAAATCCAAAAAATCATCACATCCTACTACAAAAGCCTATACTCAACAAAACTCGAAAATTTGGATGAATTGGACAATTGTAGACAGATACCAGGTACAAGAGTTAAATCAAGATCAGATAAACTATATAAACAGTCCCATATTCCCTAAAGAAATAGAGATTTCAGATGTGCTGTCAAGCTGCTAGTGTATGTTCTCTCCAGTTTCTTTCTGGAGGTACTCATAGCTAAGGGATGCAGGGATGGTTCAATACATGAAAATCCATCAGTGTAATCTACTATATAAACAAACTCAAAGTTAAAAACAAACAAACACCTGATCATTTCATTAGATGCTGAAAAAATCATTTGAAAAAAATTCAATACCCCTTCATGATAAAAGTCTTGTAAAGATCAGGAATTCAAGGCCCATACCTAAACTTAGGAAAAGTAATAGACAGCCAACCAGTAGCAAACAGCAAACTAAATAGAGAGAAACTTGAAGCAATCCTACTATAATTGGGGACTAGGCAAGGCTGCCCTCTTTCTCTCTCTACCTATTCAACACAGTAGTCAAATTCCTAGCCAAAGTAATTAGGCAAAGCTTCTGTAAGGCAAAGGACACTGTCAATAGGACAAAAAACAGTATCCAGGTGGATTGGTGAAAGATCTTTGCCAACCCTACATCTAATAGAGGCTTAATATCCGATATATACAAAGAACTCAAGAAGTTAGACTCCACAGAACCAAATAACACTATTAAAACTATTAAATTAAATTAAACTAATAACGCTATTAAAAATGGAGTACAGAGCTAATCAAAGAATTTTCAACTGAGGAATACAGAATGACTGAAAGACACCTAAAGAAATGTTCAAAATTCTTAGTCATCAGGGAAATGTGAGTCAAAACAGTTCTGAGATTCCACCTCATACTATTCCGAATCGCTAAGATAAAAAACTCAGGTGACAGCAGATGCTGGTAAGGATGTGGAGAAAGAGGAACACTCCTCCACTACTAGTGGGATTGCAGACTGGTATAACTATTCTGAAAATTAGTCTGGTGGTTCCTCAGAAAATTGGAGATAATATTATCTGAGTACCCAGCTATACCACTCCGGGTACACTCAAAAGGTGCTCCACCATATAACAAGGGCACATGCTCCACTATGTTCATAGCAGCCTTACTTATAATAGCCAGAAGCTGGAAAGAACCCAGATGTCTTTCAACAGAGGAATGGATACAGAAAATGTGGTACATTTACACAATGGAATACTTCTCAGCTATTAAAAACAATGAATTCATGAAATGCAAAAGGATTGAACTGGAAGATATCATCCTGAGTGAGGTATTCCAACCACAAAAGAACATACATGCCTTGCATTCACGGATAAGAAGATATTAGCCAAGAACCTCAGAATACCCAAGATAACAATTCACAGACCACATGAAGCTTAAGAAAAAGGAAGAACAAAGTGTGAATACTTCGGTCTTTCTTAGAAGAGGGAACAAAATACCCACGGGAGGAGATATAGAGAGAAAATATGGAGCAGAATGTGAAGGAAAGGCCATCCAGAGACAGCCCCATCTGGGTACCCTACCCATATACAGTTACCAAACCCAGATATTATAGTGGATGCTAAGAAGTACTTGCTGACAGGAGTCTGATATAGCTGCCTCCTGAGAGTCTCTGGCAGAAACTGACAAATACAGAGGTGAATGCTCGAAGTCAACCATTGGAGCAAACATAGGGTCCCTAATGGAGGTGTTAGGGAACGGCGCTGAAGGGGTTTGCAACCCCTTAGGAGGAACAACAACATCAACCACCAGGCCACCCAGAGCTCCCAGGGACTAAAGCACTAACCAAAGAGTACTCATGGCTCTAGCCACATATGTAGCAGAGGATGGCCTTGTGGGACATCAATGGGAGCAGATTCCCTGGCCCTGTGAAGGCTGAATTCCCCAGTGTAGGGGAATGCCAGGACTCAGAACTAGGAGTGGATAGGGGAACACTCTCATAGAAGCAGTGTGTGGGGTCATAGGATAGGAGTTTTTCAGAGAGGAAACAAGGTAAGGGTATAACATTTGAAATATAAATAAAAAATATATCTAATAAAAAAGTTTCAAAAAAATAAAATGAAATGTTTTCACCATTTAACAAAAACAAAACAAACAAACAAACAAACACAAACCCAAAATACTGCTTTACTGTGCTTCATTTCAAAGTAAATGAGACAAAAATACAACCCCCAAAAGTGGATATAGCTTGATAATTAATGTGAAAAGCAAAAAATATTTAGTAGTATCTAATATTAGTTTATTTAGATTTATAATATTCTGAATGTAATTAATGAAGAATAAATGTAAAATGTAACATGGTATGTATTTTAGATGTGTTTTAATTGATTAAAAAATGAACAAAATAAGTTTCTCTGTCAATACATGGTTTTAGTTACTTAAACTGAGGGGTGAATTTCTACTTATTTTCTGTGGTTGGGTCCTGCATATGTCCTGTCTGAAAGCAAGGTAATATATTATACTCTTATTTCTATGAAGCTCCATGTTGAGACTATGTGTTAATTTCTGTTTATATTTGCTTTGAAAACAATATGGCTGTTTGTAATTAATAAGAAATGTTTACCATATCAGAAAACTATATGAGTTCAAAATCCAATTATTTAAATTTTTGCGTTTTGATGATTGAAACCAGAAACCTCACTTTCTTTACCTCAGTAGAAGTCATATAGTTATATAGGCTTATAGAGCATTGGCCTTGGAAAAGGGCCCACACCTCAGTGTGAAATGCTACCAATGTGCCCATAATGGCAGTACTTATTGGAAGTAATAGGTTAGGTAAGCAGCAGAGAACACAAAGTTGGGGATGGCTTCAGGCAAGAGTCAATTGGAGATATAGAATTGATTAAATTGTATATATCAGGGATAATTAAAAAAACTTAGAAATTATTAATACAATCTTATGTGAATTAGAGTAAAATAGAAATATAAAATCATTTAATGAGAAGTGTAAAGAATTATATAAATAGTTGCATAGTTTTAAATATTTTTAAAATGTATTAATTATTTAACTAATATTAAAGTTTCTGAATTTGGTAAAACTATGTATTAACTTCATTTAGTTTTCTTGTGAATGAATGAAATACATGCACTGATAAAATATAATACTTTGTTATGGCATTGTGTTTTTTTAATCATAACAATATTATGAAATGTGAAGAATTTCTTTTAATCATAATAATACTAATTTTAAATAGGAAATATACTAATTTTTTTTTCAAAAAAACTTTGCAGCTGATGTTAAAAATACACTGTTATAAGTAACAGACAAAAAAGCATAATTGCAAGGGACCCTTAGATGTGAGCACATTTCCTTGATGTTTCAATGCCAGAAAAAGATAACTCTGCTTACATAAATGCAAACACAGTTAGGTTTGTGATGTAGCACAGTGCCAGATTACTGACATATGTGCAGAAAACCAATCATATCATTTTATCATTTCTCACAATGGGTATTAATACTTTGACTTACCTTGATTTTTTTTCATGTCACTGAAAACTTAAAAAGATTTGTGGATGAGTAGATTATTGAAATTGAGCCTTAATTAGAACTTAATCTCCATAATCATGCATAATTGCCCATGTTTATTACTCCTACGATGAGGACACATATTTCTTTAGCTTTCAAAGAGCCAGCACAAAGCATCACAAACAGTGTTAGATAATATGATTGGGCACACTTCACTGGCTTTATTTGATTACATGTATTATTATTCAAAGAGAGACACAAAGAGCTTTCAGTTCAATGGCCTCTGACTTTGCTAAGCAACTTCAATAAAATCAAAGATAGAATTTCAAAAATATCCTTTAAACTGTATTCATAGAATTATACTTAAATTAAAATAATATAAAATGTATTGCCTATTTTTCTTGTTCTTGTTTTCAAAATTCCAGAAGAATGTGTTATGGGAAGAATGATTACATAAAAATGAGTTGATGATTTTATTATATCAGATAAATTCTTTAAGATATTTTAAATTTATTAGCTATATTTAAAACACTTGCCAAGGAAAAGAGCAGTTTTCAAAACATTGGTGTTTTCTGATGACAGGAATGTGAGGTGATGGGCATATAATGATCAGTATGTGAGTACTTTATCATATCCATGCCATGTCAGTTATTATTTTCATCACCATTTCAGATCTTGTAATTAGCAACTACAATTAATATAAAATATGGTTCTCAATTCAAAAGGTATAAAACTGTTTATCCTTAAGCTACCAGAGTAACAATGGCCCAGGAATAAACATACAGGTCATCTAAAAAGTTGAATAGATAGATAGATAGATAGATAGATAGATAGATAGATAGATAGATAGAGAGATAGAGAGATAGATAGATGCATGCATACATACATCACATACATAAACACATAAATACATAAATAAATAGATGCTTTTATATGGAAGTAGTTTTATCAACAGTTTTAGTTAAAACAAAAGACAATCAGTGAATGTCTTCTAAGGCATTTAATTCTGTGTTCAGAGTTAAAGGAGTTAATAAATAGGAAATACAGAGCAGGATTCTATGTTTTGTTAAGTGCATTCAAAATAATATAAACACTTGCTCACACATATAAAATTTCATGATTCTTCATATTGAAAGGCTAAACACAGTTAGCTACTAAATTGTTTTCTGTAGCTTTCAGAACTCATTTGCTACTTTGTATTTCTCAGCCTTGGTCTTGACAGTTTTCAAACAATGTTTATACCATATCATTTTCCATTTAGACTGAGTTTATCAATCTGATAATTTGTCAAAGTATACATTCTTCCAATAATATGCCTGTATCTGGGAATTACCTCAGTATACTTTTATTTTATTTTGCCAAACCCAATTTTAATGAAAATAAAAATTTATAGAATATTTTCTATCATGTTTTTTCCCAGCCTCAACTTATTTCACACGCACAGTAATCAAAACAGCACATGTACAGATAAAAGAAAGACCAGTAAAAGCTGCAATGAAAATGACCAAATAACAAATGAGGGCAGAACTTATAAAATAATGCTTCACTTCTCAATGGAAACTCTAAAAGCCAGAAGGAGGCTGCATAGTTTTCTAAAAACTAAGATGCTCCAAATTCAGTTCACAGGGATAAAGATGGAACAGAGACAGAGAAAATTGTCAACAATGGCTGGCCCTACTTAAGATCTATCTCATGTGAGAGAGCCAATCCCTGAAACTATGCTTTCACATAAGGAGCTTAGCATAACTGTTTCCTGAGATGCTTCATTCAGCAGCTAATGGAAACAGATGCAGATACCCATAGCCAAACATGAGGCAGAACTCAGGAGTCTTGTGGAAACGTAGAAAATAGGAGTGAGCTACCAACAGGGGCCAAGAACAGCACAAGAATAGTTGTGTAGTCAAATTATGTGAGCCCATGGGGGCTTATAAAGAAATTGATTATGAACCACAAATCAAAGAGTATTCAGGGGCTGGACCTAGGCCCCTTACATATTTATAGCAGATGTACTGCTTGGTATTTCTGTGGGTCCCCTAACAATTAGAGCATGGCCTGTCTCTGTTGCCTGCCATTGGATCCCCTTCCCCTAGCTGGTCTGCCTGATTGGGCCTCAGTGGGAGAGGATGCTCTTAGTGCTGTTGCAATTTGATGCCCGAGGTGGGGTAGAACCAAAGAGGGGAGTGGACTTTCCCTTCTCTGATAAGAAGGGAATGGAATAATGGGGAAGGGATTTGTAAGGGTGGGACTGATAAGAGAAAAGAGGGAGGGAGAGCTGTAACCAAGATATAAAGTGAATAAATAAATTTTAAAAAATTTAAATTTTGTACAATGAAATACAAATAAAAATAGAGCATACCAAAATTTATGACATGTAATAAAGGCAGTATTAAGAGATAAGTCAATAGAACTAGGTGCTTCCATAAAATTATTCGACAAATAACATATGAGTGACTTAAAGGCTTAATCAAAACCTACATAATAAAAAAATAAGAAGAAAAACACACCCAAGAAGAGTAGAAATAATAAAACTCAAGGTTGAAATCATACAATAAAAACAAAAAAATAAACAATATAAAGTTCAATGAAACAATTAATTAATAGGACTTCATTGAGAAAACCAATAAGATTGGAGAAACCTTAGACAAACTGATGAAAAGTTGAAAAGAGACAAGTTGAGTCACTAGAGATTAAAAGAGGTATTGTCTTAGTCAGGGTTTCTATTTTTGCACAAACATCATGACCATGAAGCAAGTTGGGGAGGAAAGGGTTTATTCGGCTTATTTCCACATTGCTGTTTATCACAAGGAAGTCAGGACTGGAACTCAAGCAGGTCTGGAAGCAGGAGCTGATGCAGAGGCCATGGAGTGATGTTCCTTACTGGCTTGCTTTTCCTGGCTTGCTCAGCCTGCTCTCTTATAAACCTAAGACTTCTAGTCTATAGATAGCACCACCCACAAGGGGCCCTACCCCTTGATCACTAATTGAGAAAATGCCCCACAGCTGGATCTCATGGAGGCACTTCCCCAACTAAAGCTCCCTTCTCTGTAATAACTGCAGCCTGTGTCAAGTTGACACACAAAACTAGCCAGTACAGGTATATAACATTAGATAACATGGAATTCCAGAAAATTATAAATCTGTACTTTAAAAACCTGTGCTCTATCCAATTGGAAATCCTAAAAAAAAAAAAAAAAAAAAAAAAATGGATAATTTTCTCAATATATCCCACATACCAAAGTTAAATTGCCATCACATATGTACTTTATTTCTTCTTTTGACAAATATTTATTAAATTATTTTATTTATTTACATTCCAAAAGTTGTCCCCCTTCCTGATTCCCCCTCCCTGAGTTCTTCACATCATCTCCTTATGCCCCACCTCTGAGAGGGGGCTCCCATACCTGCCACTCATGCCCACCTAACCAGCATTTCTTCTCTCTGGGGCATCCTCTCTCAATGAGGCTACACAAGGCAGTCCTGTGCTACATATGTGCTGGGGGTCATGGATCAGCCCATTTATGTTTGTTGGTTTTTGGCTTATTCTCTGGGGGCAAGGAGTCCATGTTAGTTGACACAGTTGTTCTTCCTATGGGCTTGCAATCACCTTCAGCTCCTTCAGTCCTTCCTCTAACTCTTCCATATTGGTCCCCAATCTCAATCAAATAGTTAGCTGAAAGTATCTGCATTTTGAAGATGGGTAGGTAGCACCCTGCCTTAACTAGAGCCATGTCTAGCTACTAGGGTCATCTCTTCAGGTTTCACCTCTCCACTTTTGGGTATTTCAAGCAATGTCATCCTTGTTGATTCCTGGTAGCCTCTCATAGCCCAGGTCTCTGGGACTTTCTAGAGAATTTCTCACCCCCTAACATCTACTGCTGTGTATTTCAATTAATTCTTCTCTCCTCATCTTCTGGGCATACCTCCTTTCTTTCCTCATACCTGATCCTGCCCCTCTTTTTCCCTGCCCCTCCCCTCTCCCTCTCAATTTCCTCCATCCTTCTGCCTCCCATGATTATTTTGTTCTTCTTCTAAGTGAGTTTCACTTGACCTTCCTTATTATTACATTTCCTAAGGTTTGTAAGTTATATCATAGGTGTTATGAACTTTTTGGCTAATGTTCACTTATCACTGAGTACATACCAGGTAAGTCCTTTTGGGTCTGGACCTCACTCAGGATGATATTTGTTAGTTCCATCCATTTGTCTGCAAAATTCATGATGTCTCTGGGAAGTGGTGGCACACGCCTTTAATCCCAGCACTTGGGAGGCAGAGGCAGGCAGGTTTCTGAGTTTGAGGCCAGCCTGATCTACAGAGTGAGTTCCAGGACAGCCTGGGCTACACAGAGAAACTCTGTCTCAGAAACAAAAGAAAACAAAACAAAAAACAAACAAACGAAAAAAAAAAAACAAAAAATTTCATAATGTCCTCGATTTAAAAAACGTAATAGTATTCCATTGTAAAAATGAACATTTTCTGTATCCATTCTTTGGTTTAGGGACATCTTGGTAGTTTCCAGCTATACTTTAAACAGACTGATAGCTCCTAGTGAAATAGAAACAGTGATTAAAAGTCTCCCACCCTCCTCTACCCTCCCCCCCCAAATTGCCTAAGGTGAAATTACTTTAGCTCAGAAATCTACCATATTTTTATTAATGCATCAAATTATTCTGCAAAATAATATCAAAAGGGACAATGCCTGTGGCCTTCCTTGCCCTTGGGGATCATTGTCCCATATGGTCTACAAGGGTAATGGTAGCAGAAATGACATGACAAAGCAATTTGAAGCCCTGTTTGTATATACAGTGAATGATTACACTGTGACCAGGTTCAGGGAGTCAAATCAATGTTACTTGGGTAATTCAAGGCTTATATAATCTCGAGAGACTGAGGGTAGGATCATTCAGCATGAACAAATGTCACTGGATGTGGGTTTAGTATACTGAAATGCCTGGTTAGCATGGGGAAACATTTTAGGAGTCTCAGGTGCTGGCTGATCATGGGTCTCATCAGGAGAAAGTTAGTTGATCTAGTAATCTAACTGAGGCTGTGTGATATTCCCAGGGTATATCCTAAGGAATGTGAGGATTGGTGGGGGGTGGCAAGGGGGATTATTTCCCCAAACAAGGTCAGAGAAAAAGAAACTCTGCTAATGAGGGGAGACTTCTATTAACCACGTTGCCTCAGAAAGCTGTCTGGTAAATGGTGGATATAAACCTTAAATTAGCAGAGTTTTGCCAAAAAATGCCCAATTTATTTTGTAAGTCCAAAGTTACACTAATACCTAAGCCACTGACAGAGCCCCAACAAAGAGAAAATTACACATGAACTTTTCTGGTTAACACAGATGGAAAGATTCCTAATAAGATATTTGCAAATATAATCCAAGAACCTATAAAAGTATCCTCTACCAAGATCAACTAGACTTCATCCCAAAGGCCCATGGATGCTTCAGCTTAATTAAACTGATATGTGTAATCTATTGTATAAATAGACTGAAAGACAAAAACACAGGTCATCTCATTAGATATAGAAAAAGCCTTTTACAAAATCTGACAGTTCTTCATGATAAAAGTCCAAGAGAAAACAGGGATACAAGGGATATATTTCAAAATAATAAGGGATATTGACATCAAGCCAACAGCCAAATTCAACTTAAATGGAAAGAAATACAAAGTTTTATCCACTTTCTTCATACCTATTCAATACAGTACTAGAATTCTTCTCTAGAGCAATGAACAAACAAAAGGAAAGCAAAGGAACACACAGGATAAGATAGCATCTTCAACAAAGGATACTGATCAAATTTGATGGGTGTATGCGGAAGAAATCCAAAAATATATCTACTTATCATCCTGCATAAAACTTAAACTCAAATTGGAAAAAACAAACAAGCAAACAAAAAACTCAACATAAAGCAGATACAATGAACATGATAGAAGAGAAAATGAGGAATAGTGTTGAGCTAACTAGCACAGAAGAAGACTTTCGGGAGAGAACACCTTTTGCACAAACACTGGAGTCAACAGTTAATATATAGAACCTTAAGAAAGTGAAATTTTCTATATGGCAAAGATAGCCATAGTTCAGGCAAAGTGGCAATTTGAGAATGGAAAATATTTTTTTTATCAATTTCATATCTAATAGGAGGCTAATATCTAACATCTATAAAGAACAGACAAGGACATCAAAGATATAACTCAATTTAAAATGAGGTTCAAATATGGAGTTCTCAAAAAGAGTAAACTCAATAGCTGAGAACTTAAAATATTGTACAACATAGACATCAAAGAAAAGCAAATGAATCCACTTTGAGATTTCATCTTAAAGCGATAATAATGACAACAGTGTGCTAATGAGATGGTAACATAAAGTGACATGAGTAATCAACTGCTATCTGTTTGGATTTGAGGTACAGTTCATTAAAAAAAAAAAAACTATTCAGGTACACAGGAGCTAAGGATCTAGAAGAAATTAAATTCTACTGTGCTGATATGGGATCATAGCCATAAAGTGACTACTAACTACATTCTCCTATAGTCATTGATCAGTACTTGCTCAACTATCATCTCAGAAACTTCCTTCTTTAGTAGATGGTGTCAGATACAGAGATCCCATGCTATACAATGTGTGGATAGTGAGGGACTTTGAGACATTCCGTACTAAATAAGGTCTCTTTATGCAGTTCTTCATTTCAGGGCTCAGGAAATTTTGTGAAATAGTACACATAAAGATTTAAAGTGTCAGAAGAAATGGCAAACATGAAGGAAATAAGACTTTCTAAACATAGCAGGATTTATGGTAAAATGAACTCACAGAGACTGACAGCATGCACGCATGCACGGGGCCACCATGGGTGTGCACCAGATGGGGTACTAGTAGTGAGTGAAGTAGAACCATGACTCAACCCATAACTCAGACATTACTCCAGTTGATAACCACTCACAAACAAAAAATTAGTTTTCTTTAATGGAATCTTACTAGGTATACAAATCACCCTGAAAGGCTGGCCCCGTGTCCACCATTCTGTATTAGATAACTAAGACAAAATGAACTCGTAAGATCTTTGCAGGTTCTTTGTCTTATAGTATTTGTCAGGTCAAATTTTCGTTTTATTTATTTATTTATTTATTTATTTATTTATTTATTTATTTATTTTTCGAGACAGGATCTTTCTGTGTAACCCGGGCTGTCCTGGAACTCACTCTGTAGACCAGGCTGGCCTTGAACTCAGAAATTCATCTGCCTCTGCCTCCCAAGTGCTGGGATTAAAGGCGTGTGCCACCACTGCCCAGTCAGGTCAAATTTTCAAAAACTTAAAACTACTTTGCCTGTGTACTATAACTTCAGGTTTTTTATTTTAATGTGATTCTTTTCTGTATGAACATGTTTTCATGCATCTATATGTGTTTATGTGTTTTTAGGCTTCTTATTTATTAATTATACATGGCAATATTAGCCCCCCTTTCCTCCCAGTAATCACACAGATCCTTCC
>JADRCD010227947.1:0-15087 GCA_019843815.1 Montemys delectorum
GGGTATTTCCACCCTGTTATTGTTCCCTTTCTAGCTTCAGGGTTCCTGATGGGAGACCTACCTTATTCCAGGTTATTGAGGGTGAGTTTCTTGCAGAGATCTCATGTACCATTTACCCCAGCTTCCGACCAGCAACCCCTCTCCCGACCCCTAGCCCCGACGTCTGCAGCTAGGTTTGCTGCCTTGGGTCACACTTGGCATCACGAGCACCAGTGTCTCTTCTTCATCTTCCCTGGGCACACATCACGGCTTCTATCTCCACCCCCTGCAACCCCAGTCATCCCCAGTGTCCTGTGCCAGCTACCTTGTCCCAGTCCACCACTTTGAACTGTGGCTCAATAGCAGGGTCTGTCTTCTGAGTCTCTGCAGAGGCTACAGCACCATTCTCTGTGGGATCCTGGGAAGAGAAAACACAAAATCACTCATATATGGTGAAGGGAGAGAATGGAGCCCCCAAGTGCCTCCAGCCAGAGCTGGGAATGGGGAAAAAAACCCCATGGGTGGGACTGGGGTGGGTGGAGATCAAGGACATCAAGAACTTTTGCAATCAGAGACACTGGTGTGGGTGTCATTATTCTTTGTGCTTCTCCCCTACAAAACAAAAAATGAAAGCGGCAGAAATATCTGGGAGAGCAAGCCAACTGTGAGGAAGTGAGAGAGAGTCGAGGGGTAGCTGCCAGGCCTGTCAGGTGTTAGGCAAACCAAGTGCCAGAGAGGCACCGAGGGCACCCATTGGGGCTCATTGTGTCACACCTGAGGATGTCCCTCCTTCCTCTCCTTCCTGCTTGATCGCTCAGTGGATTGTGTGGGTCACAGGCTGGTCCATGTGATCGCAGGAAAGTAAGGCAGCTGGGAGCCAGGTCCTCCAGCTGTCCCAGTTAGTCCAGGGTCACATGTGGGACAGAACTAGCTGAGGTGTGCCCAACTGGGCTCAAGGTTAAGTTAAACTAGCAAAGAAGTAGAGCCCGAAGGAAATGGAATGTGCCGGGGAAATCGCACAGCTTCAGCTAGCTCCAACCTCACGTGGGGTGAGGCCGGAGAAGGCAGATTTGTACAGAAGTAAAACTCAGGCTTCCCTGTAAGAAGGGCAGGGACAGACCTTGCCAGCGGGACCTCCCTGAGTCCCTGAGCCCCAAAACAAACACAAGCCTAGCAGCTCTGGGAAGCCAGATATTAGCAAGAGGCTCAGGAGCTCCATGCAGGCAGCTGGGAGTCTTTTTTACTTTCCCTGAGACAGAGTATAAAGCCTGGATGATCCTCAGACTCATCCTCTGTGTCAGCCTCCCCAGCACAGGATCACGGGTGTGCACCACTGGGCCCAGCAGCATCCGGGTTTGCTACTCTGCTGACATTTTTCTTTCCTAAGACACAGCTTGATGGTGACGGTGACCATGCCGGCATTTTCTGGGGAAAACCCCAGATACAGCACGTTTCTGTAGTTTTGCATCTTTGATTCTCAGCATAATACCTACTTCTTAAAATATACATCAACGTGTGTGTGTGTGTGTGTGTGTGTGTGTGTGTGTGTGTGTGTGCATTTTTTAACTGAGGTAGAGACTTGGTTTGTACCCCAGGCTGGCCTCAAAACTACACCCTCCTATCTTAACCTCTCCTATGCTGGGATTATAGATATGTACACACAGCTTCTAAACCCGAATTTAAATTATTATTATTATTATTATTATTATTATTATTATTATTATTATTATTACTTGGGGGTTTTTTTGTTTGTTGGTTTGGTTTTTTGAGACAAGATTTCTCTACTTAGCCCTGGCTGTCCTGGAACTCACAGTCCCACAAGTCCTGTAGACTAGGTAGGCCCTGAATTCAAAGAGATCTACGTGTCACTGCCTCCCGAGTGCAAGGATTAAAGGCCTGTATTTAGTTAGGTGTCTGTGTGGGGTATGTGCATGTAAGGCCAGATGAGGGTATCAGATCTCCTGGAGCTGGGGTCATAGGCCGGTTGTGAGCTGTTTGATGTTCCTTTCAGGTTGGTTGTTTTTTCCCTTCAGGGTCTCATTCTAGCTCAGGCTGGCCTGGAACTTACTTGATAGCCCAGGCTAACCTAAAACTGTTGGTGCTCCTCCTACATTAGCACTGGGATTACAAGTGTGAGCCACCATACACAGCCTTACAAGTATTGTTTTAGTCTCAAAGTATTCCTGAGGGCTTTAGCCACTGTGCTATCAACCCCTCTTTCCTAATGGCCATTTTCTTCCACTTTCTCCTGTGATGGTTATTCTTGGTTGCCCACTAGACTACATCTGGAATTCACTAAAACCCAAAATGCATGGGCATAACAGTGAGAGGTTTTTTTTTTTTTCCTTAATTCAATCATCTGTGCTCCAGTTCTCCCACTGCTCCCTTGGCAGGTCACAGCAGTTCGTGCTGTGGTGGCAGCCCTGTGACAGGTTCGTCGTGGCACTTGGCACTGCCATGGTGCCCAAGAGGAAGGTTAGCAGGGATGGAGAGGCGAAGATGGAGCCCAAAAGCCACTCCCCAATGCTCTTGGTGATAGCAGGAGACAATAACTTATCAGATAAAAAGTGTAAATAAAAGGGGGGAGGGGAGAGTGAAAACTCATCTGAAGGAGGAAGGCCCACTTCTAATCCGGATCGCTGCTGGAAGATACACCTGGGATCCAGATCTTTCAAAGTCATAAGATGTACATTTATAGTCTGGACCATACCTTCTGCAGGCAGCCTATATAAGATCATGGAAGAAGGAAGCCCCCCTGCCCCCGCCTACTTGTTAGCAAGTCCATTTCTTCACTGGCATTAGAGCCTACTTCTTTAGGATTCTCACATGTATTGAAGACCAGCATTTTCCCCCCACAAATAAAAGTACTTTTAAAGACAACTATCAGCAACACTGCACAAACGTGAAGATTCGATACCAAATATGTAGGAAATACAGGTTTACAGCACAAAAGGCGTCTTTTAGAGAAGAGCAGTTGGCAACTTTATATTAACAATGGAAACAAAATATTTTAAAAATATTTATCAACTTTGAAGCAATGCTAAGGCTCTACTTCAAGAAATTATTGAAAGTTCAGTTTTACAGAGATGATGGCTACAAATGAAAAACAAAACCGTTAAGGCTTTTCTGTTCAGTTCAGAAAGTACTCTGAACTTTAAAATTTAATTGAGAGAAGTTAAGGGACCTCTGCTCTGGGACTCTGTTCCTCCTAAGAACCAGGAGGCAGAATGTGCTCTCACATGGAAACATGACTCAGCTGCTTGCACGCCAGTAGGAAGTAGCCAGTGGTTCCCTCCAGAAAATTCTTTTGAGTCATGGACCAACCCCGAGTGAGAGCTGACATCCATGAAGGATGAGGAGCAGAGGGACCCAGGGGAGGTGTAGGCATGATCTCTTCCTGTCTTTTTTCCTCTTCTGCTGCCCCAGCGTAATCAGACCTCAAGGCCTGGACACCATCAGGTGGAAGTGTCATGAGTGGTATGCTTTCAATAATTCCTGGAGTGACCACATGAACAAAGTACTCCCTGGGAGGCCAAACGGGACAACACCCTTCTTCTCTGTCAGAGCCCCGAGGTAATATCACAAGACTTAACAGGCATCCAACATGGGAAGAGACTTCAAGGCGAGCTAGAACTAGCCACATGCTGACGTCACCTATAGCTGGGACATACTGGGTTGGGCATGTTCCCCCACATGTCTTTTACCATTGACTTTCTTAAGATTAGCTGTGAGAACCCAGAGGGTGTAGAAAACCTTTTCTGCATGTAGACAGAAGACCCTCCAAGTGATGTTCTCCTGGTCCCATTCCTGGGGGGTTCCAGGAACTGAGACCTGCCGGCAGCAGCTGTGATGCATACCACACACTTAGGTCTGGATCCTGTTTTCCAGGCCAGTATTTATTTTGTATTCAGGTTGGGCTCACCCATGCATTCCACAAGCAAACACCATCCATGAATCAGAAGTGTACAAAGGTCACCCCAGAGAAATAGGGTACGGCCCTAACTTTAAAAATCTCGAAACTTTTTTTTTTTTTTGGAAACTTCCACAATGCTTTTAAAAGGCTCTCTTGATCCTGAAAGGAAGTCAAAGGGAACTTTATAAACCAACGAAGAATCCCAAAGCTAAGAAAACTGTTCTGGTTGATGCCTTTAGATAGGACCATATTTAGTACTGGGGAGTAATTCTGTAGTCACATTTATATTGGCTTTCACAAGAATGATTAACACAAGGGCTAATGAGTGTAACTTGACAGTGGGTGCCCCTTTCCACCTATGTCTAGTGACAGCTTTCTTATTTAGGGGAAAGGTGACTGAGACAGGGTCTTGCTATGAAGTCCGGGTGGGACTTGAATTCACCACTTTCTGCCTCAGCCTCCTGGTTGCTGAAATCACAGCCATTACCACAATGCCTGACAAGCAACCACATTCTCATAGGATCCACTGGAGGGACACCAGACAGTCCTCCCAAATTCCTTCCTGTGGGAATGTACACAGGTGCTCAGGGCTGCAAGCTTCTCTCTTCTCTTCTCTTCTCTCCTCTCCTCTCCTCTCCTCTCCTCTCTCCTCTCCTCTCCTCTCCTCTCCACAGAGTACTTTCCCAGCTAGGAGTCACTGGACCTGCTGGGCAGTACTCTGTGGAGAGTGAGGTGGGCATTTGACCTCCTTAAGTGCTTCCAGCCCTGGTCCGAGGCCATTTGGAAGAGAAGCATGCAGACAGCTGCACCTGCCCCAGCTTCTCTTCCCCCTCAACCTCAATCGCTGGCTGGTTGCAAGGTGTCACTTGCTCCTGTCTTGTGGCAACAGTCTTGCTTACAGCCCTTGGCCTGCCTTCCCAGCCAGCTCTCCCACATCAAGCTCAGCCCCATTAGACCCAAGTACACAGAGTACCTGCCAGGCGTTTACTGGCAGCCCCCGAGGTTTCCAGACGGCTCCATCAATACATTGATTTCTTGGGGACAGCCCCAGGGCAAGAGAAGAATTCAAGGCAGCCTCCAGTTCAATATATACCCAGTCAGTTCTAGAATAAGGGATTTTAGTTTAGTTCAAGTTCCACTGCCCTCCTGTGACCTCCTCATCTTCCTCTTGGAGCAGGGAGTCAGTTCTCTCTGGTAATGGCACGGCAACTCCTTGCCTCTATCTTCAGAGGCGGAATAGGTGACAGTGTCAAGTGGAGTAGTCAGGGACTGGCTTGTGGCTCAGACTCCTTTTGTTCATAGACAATGTCTAAGCAGGAGTTGTCTTTGCTTCTATAAACGGAGACATGCTTGCGTGGATTTTTTCCCTCAAACTAGAGCCACCAAGGACGACTCAGTGCATGAGTTACTTTTCTCATTGCTTTCCAAGATACCGGACACAAGCCGGGCTTGCTTTGGTCCTTGGCTTGAGGATGTAGTATCTCATGGTAGGGAGGCCAGGATGGCAGAAGTATGAGGAAGCTGGTTATACAGATGCACAGTCAGGGAGCAGAGAGAGATGGATGCTACTCTTCAGCTTACTTCTGCTTTGCATTCAGTGACTCCAACATCCAGGGTAGGTATTCTCTGATTAGTTAAACCTTTCTGGGAATATCTTCCCCCAGAGATGTGTTTCCATGGTGATTCGAAATCCCATTAAGTTGATAAAGAAGATTACTTTCAGATAAAAACATGAGATACCTTTTGCTACAAGCATTGGTATAGAAGGCAGGCAGGCAGGCAGTAAGGGAATACTAATCAAGGCTCAACGTAAAGCAATAAAGAGATACTATCAATGCCCAGTGTAAGGCAGTAAGGAGATACTAATCAATGCTTGATGTCCGTGATCTTGGGATCTGGAAGAATGATGGGAATGGGCAAATTATAGAAAATGTCTGTGACAATGGGGCAGCTCTGACAGAGATCCAGGCCATGGGAGATGGGGGCCTATTTCATCAAACTTAATGCTTTCTAAGAAGATCCAGAAAACTAGATTTTTATATGAAATTTCTAGAATTTTTTTCTCTCCCTCACTTCTTGTAGATGCTTGGAAAATGCTCTACTGAGTTCTAGCCCCACCCTGGGGACTTGCATTTTTAACAAATTCTGTGGTCTAAACCGACATACGTGAATATAAATACAGTCCTCAGTGTGACTGTTGGAAAACTCCTGGTGAGCTGCTAAGTGTGGGTGCCTCACTCATTGAGGAGGAGGGGCAGGGATAGCCAAGAACAGGGGTTTTGTTCTTTCCTAAATCCCCAGAACAAAGAATCTAGATGGGGAAGCTTGGCTGCACCCACAGGAAACAGGTATTCAGGGAGCTCTGTACCAAGGCCATGGGTGGGTTGGGTAGCATGCTGGCATTTGAGGAACCTGGGTCTTGAGGTACATGAAGGGAGAGCCAGGTCTCCTCCTCCCTCTAATGCAAGATGACAAAGGATCAGCTTCAGGAGGAAGCAGAAGGTAGGGGCTTGGCGCGTTGGCCAAACTGTAGCATCTGCCAAGTCTGTAATACACCTAGTCTGTAATAATTTGTCATGTAAGCTAGTGGGAAGTCATTAAAGTCTTATTTGGTGTCTCCTGGGATCCAGACCAGGCCTTGGAGGAAGAGGGATTCAATGGAGACAGAAGCATACTGAAAGGGAGATCAACGATGATTTGTAATCAGGGTCTACATCTTGGCAAATGCTCATTTATACTGTGCTCCTTCCTTCCTTCCTTCCCTTGTCTCTGGGAAGGAGCCACAGGCCTCCTACACCAAGAATGTCACCTTCAGAGTGTCACTTCACAGGAGAGCACACCCTTCCGTATTCGTAATCCTTCCAACCCCCAGCACTTCAGAAGTGGGCCTTATTTGGAAATATAGACAAGGGGACTAGAATATGTAACATATTCTTATATAATGGGGAAACTTCAATGTAAATGGGTACTATGAAGATGAAGGCACAGACAAGGAAGACACATCAAAGAAGCCAGGGAAAATCATTCTAATAGAGCTCTACCAGAAGCTGGGGTGCTGCTTGCAGCACAGCTTCTCACAGCCCTCAGAAGGAACCCACGAGTTGTGGATACCTTTAATTGTTTACTCGCCCTAGCCTAGAGTCACCTGAGAGGAAAGCCTGGATTGAGAATTGCCTAAATCACAATGGCCTGTGGGCATGTCTATGTGGGACTGTCTTAATTGTTAATTAGTATAGGAGGGCCCAGACACAGTGGGCGGTATCATTCCCTAGGTAGGTAATCCTGGGCTGTATAAAAACAGCCAACTAAACACAAGCAAGCAAACCAGTAAGCACCATTCCCTCATGGATTCTGCTTCAAGTTCCTCTTTAAGTTCCCGCTCTGACTTCCCTCAATAGTAGACTGTAACCTGAAAGACGAAATTAACCCTTTCCTCCCCTAAGTTGCTTTTGGCCAGAGTGTTTTATCACAGCAGCAGAGATGAAACGAGAACCTTATGTCATTTTGGCCTCTGTCTTCTGGCCTCCAGAACTCTGAGGTTGTATGTTCTTGTTGTCTAATACACCTAGTCTGTAATAATGTGTCATGTAAGCTAGTGGGAAGTCATTAAAGTCTTATTTGGTGTCTCCTGGGATCCAGACCAGGCCTTGGAGGAAGAGGGATTCAATGGAGACAGAAGCATACTGAAAGGGAGACCAACGATGATTTGTAATCAGGGTCTACATCTTATCCTATGCCAAGATGTCAGAAAGCTGAATGTACTGGTCAACACAGCCCTCCTTCCTGGCCCACAGTGGTAACCCACATATATCTCTTAGAAAGGATGTTCAGCTGTTTCCCTTCCTGGCTCAGAAGAGGCCTGTCCCCTTCTTTAAGGCCTAAGAAGTCACTCCTCAGTTTTCTCCACTTAGAAGTACTGTGCCTCAGAGGCAGGCTATGCTTGGGGGGGTTGGGGGCGGTGATAACAAACTGCTGCTCTTTTTAACACAAACCTTGTTCTTTGTACCTCCTATCTCTTCCCCTAATGCATAGCTCCTGGGACAGCCATGACATCTCCATGGAGAGCTTGCTTATCAGTAGGATCAACATACATCTCCCTGAGGGACTGGCAGGATACTCGGAGGAAACTGAGGACTGGGAGGACCAGGTAGCCTGTGTGAGATTTCTCAGATGAGTAGTCTCTGGGAAGGCTAGAGAGATGCCCTCTTCCAGGGCTTCTTAGACAAGATTCTGCTCTGGGAGGGACTCACTGGGATGTCTCCAAACCCCCAGCCAGGGTCCCTGTCTCCCTCCACCCTATGCCCCCGCACTCTTCCAGTCCCCAGGCCCTGTCTTCCCTGGAGAGGGTGTGCTTGGAGGGTTCATGGGGAGAGAACAGTGAAGAACAACAGAAAGCCTGCGTGCTGCAGCGCAAACAAACAAGTCCAGCATACAGGCCATCTGAAAGGAGGCAGTGTATGACGGGCGGGGGCTGCAGAGGGAGGGGGGAACTGCATAAAGGAATGTTGTTCGAGAAAGCTGGGGCTGGGCACCAAGGGGTGGACAGATGTCCTTTTATCCCTCAGCCTGGGTTGTGCTTGAAAACCCTTTCTGTGAAATGAAACTGGTGCCCCTGGCCCTGTGTCCAGCTGCCCCCAGCCTCTGGAGGCTTCACACACCTGGGAGTACACTGTCCAACTATAGGTGCAAGAGGCAGGGCCCCGAGAAGATGATGATGGTTCGAGGGCAGTCTGGAGCCATAGAGAGTATCTTTTGCTAGGAGGGCTTTGTGTTGACAAGTCTACCCTCAGGGGCCCCCAGGAGCAGCCACTTGGGAGCTGGCTGTTTAGAGGGCCACATCTGACTACCAGCAAGCCACAGAATCCCCAAAATAGGGCCATAATGATCGTCTGTATTGTCATGGTAGTGTTAGTTCCAGGTCACTATCCCAGTGTCCATGGTAAGAAGAAAAGCAGAGTGGGCTGGAGACATGGCTCAGCAGTTAAGGGCACTGGCTGTTCTTCCAGAGGACCCGGGTTCAATTCCCCACAAATAAGTGGCATCTCACAACCGTCTGTAACTCCAGTTCCAGAGGATCTGACACCCTCACACTGATATACATGTAGTCAAAACACCAACCAGTGCTCTGAAAATAAACAAATTATTTAAAAAAGAAGAAAAGCAGGAAGAAATTAACAAGAAGCTTGTGCTGTGGTCTAACCAAGATACACAGAAAAGACAGGGCACCTAGGCTCTTGTCTTCAGTTTACCATGAATGCTGCATTTCTTATGGTCATGAAGTGAGGTCCCTTTGATGCCATTACCTGCAACCTTGTCCCTGGAAGCAGAAGCCTGTTTATACAGGGCATCAGAAAGGGCACCAGTGGCTAGATAATATTAAATTACCATTCAAACCTCAGCAAGTGAGTGTGGCCACTGATGGGTTGCTCATGTGCCAGTGGATGTCTTCCCCTGCCCCCAACATGTACACATTGACAACACAGGTTGGGGGGGTTGGAGACAAAGGACAATAGGACTTTATGGATTGGGAGGGGGATGTGTTAGGGGAAGTCTGGGGCATGTTGGAGCAAGAAGATGGGGGTAGATACAATAAAAGCACATTGTATAGATGTATGAAATTCTCAAAGGATAAATAAAAAGTATTATGTATGAAAAACATTTTCAGAAACCCCTACTAGATCTTGTCAGCTCCTATGAACTGTTTTAGGGACAGGGGTTCTGAGTTAGGGCTAACTTTGTAGCTTGGGTTAGCTTTGAACTCATAGCTGTTACCCTCCCTCAGCCTAAGTGCTGGAGTTGCAGGGTGTACCACTATGCTACATTACGTCATTCATTTGATTCTCTGCCAAGCCTGGCCACGGACTGTTTGAACCTGCATGTTCTGTTCTGACCTCTGACTTCCATTAGGGAATCACTTTCAAGAAAGTAGCTAAGCGGACAGCTGCACTTGCCCAAGGGATGTCTTACTCAGGGGCTTGGAGGGGTCTGTGCGTGCAATTCTCCCTCCTGGAGGTATGGCCTGGGCTTGGTGAGATTGAACAAGGGGCATTCTCTGAGGCTTCTGGGTCCTTCTGAGCAAAATCCATCCTCTGCTGGGGGAGAGGAATAGAAAGGAACAGAGCTTGGGTTTACATGAGAACATTGGCAGCTTCAGGATGTCAATGCCTTGAAATGTTCTTTTGCAAAACAGATACAGTATCATACACACTGCAGCCTCTCCAGCCTTCATCTCATGGCTTCTCAGACATCTCTATAGGACTCACTACCACAAGGAAAACTCCAGAAAGCCATCCTAAATCTATGCCTCCCCACTGATCCAACATGCATACAAAACAAACTTTGGATTCATTATGTGATTCCCTGAGCTGGAGGGGTTGTCCTCTCCATACTGGATACTGTATTTGACTATTTTAAATTTATTGATAATTTTTAATTACTGTGTGTACACACACACATGTGCAGGTGTGCATGCTGTGGCCCATGTGTGGAGGACAGGGCAAAACTTCTCAAAGTTGATTCTCTCCTTCCTCACTGTGAGTCCCAGGGATCAAACTCAGATTGTTAGGCTTGGTGTCGACTATCCCTGCAGAGCCACCTCACCTGCCATTTTATTTTATTTTATTTTATTTTATTTTATTGAGACAGAGAAGGGCTCATATAGCTTAAGCTGGCCTTGAACTTGTTCTAAAGCACAGGATGATCTTGAACTCCTGATTGTCTTGCCTCTACCTCCCTAGTACTGGACTACAGATATATACTACCATGCCCAGTTTGTGCATTCATGCAGTGCTGGGGATCAAACCCAGGTATGTGGTAGGCAAGCACTCTATCAACTGGGCTATATACTGAGATCTTGGCTAATTTTTAAAAGAGAGACAAAACCACTGATTTATAAATAACCTCATATTTGACCACCCCAGAAGCAAGATTCCTTCATTTCTTTCACAGTCTATTTAAGAAAATATTTGTCCCATCATTATTTACACCTATGTAAAACTACATGATAAGAACCAATAATAGGCCAGGCAGTGGTGGCGCACGCCTTTGATGTCAGCACTTGGGAGGCAGAGGAAGAACCAATAATAGTCTCTGAACTGTTTTTCTTAAAAACAACAACAATAAACAGCCCCCTTAGCCAACAGCAATGGCCTGCCTTACACCTAAACACTTTGTCTGATTGATTCAGACAATTCCCCCTCCTCTTCCTTGGCTTTACAGTCCTTTTTTTTTTTTTTTTTTTTTTTTTTTGGTTTTTCAAGACAGGGTTTCTCTGTGTAGCCCTGGCTGTCCTGGAACTCACTCTGTAGACCAGGCTGGCCTTGAACTCAGAAATCCACCTGCCTCTGCCTCCCAAGTGCTGGGATTAAAGGCATGTGCCACCACTGCCTAGCTTTTTTTTTTTTCTTTTTTTTTTTAATGGTGGAGGATATTTTTGCTTACAGAGATCGGTGTCCTTGTCTTAGGTGCCTTGGTTGGTTCTGAAACACAGGCTGTTCTATGTCCAACAAGTCTATGTCTCTTTCCCTCACATTTAACCTGACAGCTTCTATACCTACTCACTACACATTGCTGAAATTAGGTAAGGCTGCATAGGGGCCCCTCTAACTGGCGATGGGAGGTGGTTTCTGGGGAGTGTTTACTTGAAACTTCATATGGTTACATACCCCATTTTATACACAGTGTTTTAACCCAAGGGAATGAATTCCTTGACCAAGCCTGGAAGAAGGCTGTCCTGCTGAATGGCCTGTCTGACACAGCCAAGGTGAACACATAGTGCAGCAAACATGTCAGGCAGAGGAGACAAGAAGCAGCTGTTTGTGACTGGTGCACAAATACACCTAAGTATACAATCTCCTCTGATCTGGGAACTGCCATCCCAGAGAGGCCACTGCTCTAGACCAATACTGTCCAACAGAACCTTCTGTACTGGTGAAAATGTTGTGTGTCTGAGCTCTCTCATGTATTATAGTAAGCCCGGTGCAGTGGTGCACACTATCAATCCCAGCACTTGGGAGACAGAGGCTAATGGACATCTGTGAGTTAGAGGTTAGCCTAGTCTATATAGTGACTTCCCATCCAGGCCAGGCTACATCATGAGACCCTGTCTGAAGATTAAAAGCCAAACGAAACCTAATCAAAACAGACACTGAGAGGAATTACTCTTTTACATTTTATTTTAAATAGAGTCTTAAGATTTTTATTGCTGTGACAAAACACCATGGCCAGAAACAACTTGAGGAGAAAAGGGTTTATGTCAGCTTACAGTTCCATATCGAAGTCCTTCACTGGGGGAAGTCAGGGCAGGATCTGATGTAGAAGCCATAAAGGAATGCTGCTTACTGGCTTGCTCCTCATGGCTTGTTCAGCCTGCTTTCCTATACACTCCCCAACCATCTGTCCGGGGGTGGTGTTGCCCACAGTGAGTTGGGTCCTCTCACATCAATCACACATTAAGAAAATGCATTACAGGTAAACCGCACGGAGGCATTTCCTCAGTTGACATACCCTTTCCCCAAATGACTTACTCTTGTGTCAAGTTGACATAAACTAGCAGCACTAAAAGCTATGTATGGTGACACCAAGCTCTAGTCTCATGTATACAATTACTGTTTGAAAGGTTTCCTTGATCACTTCTCACTCCTCTCCCTCCCTCCACACTTGCCCTCATTCATGAAATTCCCTCTTTCTGTTCATGCCCCAGGACCTTTGCCCTTGCTCTTCCCTCCCTGGTTACAGGTTACACATCCTAAGGGTGTAGGAAATGCTGTAATCAAGATGTGGGCTGTTTCCTTTACACCAGGAGTCCATTCTTTTTAAGATTTATTTTTATCGTGTGTGTGTGTGTGTGTGTGTGTGTGTGTGTCTGTGTGTATGTGTACATGAGTGTAGGTGCCCATGGAAGCCAGAGATGTCAGATCCCCTAGTAGCTAGAGTTACAGGCAACTGAGAGCTACCCAGCAGGGTGTCGGGTATGGGACTTAAGCTTCCTGCAAGAGCTGTATGGACTCTTTTTTCTGTTTGTTTTTTTATTTTTTTTAAATTTATTTATTTTATGTATGTGAGTACACTGTCACTGTACTTCAGACACACCAGAAGAGGGCATCAGATCCCATTTCAGATGGTTGGGAGCCACCATGTGGTTGCTGGGATTTGAACTCAGGACCTCTAGAAGAGCAGTCAGTGCTCTTAACTGCTGAGCCATCTCTCCAGCTCCTGTATGGACTCTTAACACTGAGTTGCTTCCCCTGGCCCCATGGATTGCATAAATAAGCTCCTCATGGGACAAAAAAACAGGTAAAGGAGAGAGAATGAGTGTCCAGACCCCTTGACCAGAGGGACAAGAAGAATGAGGTGCACAGTGCTCTGCAGGAGAGACACCAGACATGCTACTTACGTGTGACAGCCTCTTGGCTCTCTTAGCCTCTGGGCATCCACATGTAAACCCTAACCTGTAGGCAGTGTCTCCAGCCCAGGCTGCTAGCACAGAGTCAGGCAGTGCATGGGACCTGCTCCGAGGCTGAGCTCAAGGGCAAAGCTGCTTCTACATTTTCCTTCTATAACTCTCCCCTTTCCTGCATTCCCCAGATTTTCACAGCCATTCATCCCACAAATACTTAGCCAGCCCCCACTTTTGACCTCTCCAGCCTCCACTTTGGACCCTCTAAGCTGCAGGAAGACTTAGGGTCCACCATCTGCATAAGTTTTCAGGAGCTGGCTTCCTTCTAGATTTTGCTGTTTGACTACACGGTTTAGGGCAAGCTGAGCTGCCCCAGCCTCTGAAAGTTAGATTCAACTGTGTTATGTCCTCAAGGCTAGAGTGACTCTCAGCTCCTGTCGTGCCCTTTGCTCTGTATAGTGGAGTAGTCTCTTGTTTGGAATGGAAAGAAAGATACATTTAAAAAAAAGATGTGGTCTAATTATTTAGATTAGGCTAGTATTGAAAGCAGAGCTCCTGTCTTAGCCTTTCCAACACTAGGATTATGGGCATATGTGAGCATACACTGATATGAATGTGCTTTTTGTTGTTGATTTATTTTGGAGTGCAGGGGATTGAACCTAGAGCCATGTACATGCTGGGCCCTTTGATTTCCTTGGTACAAAATTGAGCTTTCAAGTAGTATTAAATATATATATATATTTATATATTACATATTTAAGTATATATGTAATATATAAATATTATTGATAAATATATGTTATATATTTATATTTATCACACATATATATGTGATGAATGTGAATTTTTAAAGACCAGTCCAAAACCATTAAAACAAATGTATAACAACGATCAATTAAAAAGCTTAACTTTTACACCAAAAAAAGTATATCTAGGGCAGTAAAACACTTAAGAAATAAACAACAAAAACCATTGAGCACAGCTTATTCATAGGCTGCTGCTCTTAAACAAATGTATAATAGCTTAAAGGAAGAATCCTTTCTAAGTTGGACCAAATTGCTAACATTTTGGTGTGAGCCTAGCCTCTTTTGGCTGAGCCATGTCTCTAGCCCCTGATAACTTTAAAGAAAATTTCAAAACTTCTTATAAAAGGAAACCCACTGAATTAACCAAACCCAAATGAAAAGCAAAATGAGAACAGTAGCAGAGATGGCTAGAACGCCATTGACATCTCTTATTCCTAAAGAGTGCTATCGATCTAAGAAAAGCGGATTGGCAGGGAGACATCTTAGTGCATGCAGAACTCGCCACCAAGCCTGACCATCTGAGTTTGATCCCTGGAGCTCACGTGGCAGGAAAGAACTAAGACCTAGGAGTTGTTCTCTGACCAGCACACACTGAGTACAGGAGTGGGATGTCTAAAAAGAAAAGGAGCAACTATTTAATAAAAAAACAGGCAAAGAGTATAAAAGGCATTTTTCTGAATACAAAACATGAAAGTATTTTGAACTCCTCATATTTTCTATAAGCTAAAAAATAAGCAATGCTTTTCTTCAGCTATTAGTACAGATACTAAACAAAACAATACCACACATCATTAGCAGGAACATGAGGAAACTGGCATTCCTACAGATTTTTAAACAGCATTTTCATTGACGTAAAGTTTGGGGATGCAGCTCAGAGATAGAATGTCTGTTTAGTGTGCACACAAGGCCATTTATTTGAACACATGAATACCCATGCATGTACACACACACACACACACACACACACACACACACACACACACACACACACA
>JADRCD010227947.1:19721-33042 GCA_019843815.1 Montemys delectorum
TCTCTCTCTCTCTCTCTCTCTCTCTCCCTCTCTCTCCTTCCCTCCCTTCTTCTCTTTCTCAAAAAATTAAAAGGAAAATCTATGATAAATATATTTTTAAATGCATATTGCCAAACAAACTTAAGTCACCTTCCTGTTAGTTCTGTAAGAGTCACTGGCATCCAGGTGTTCTACCTAAGTCCTAAAGACTCCAGTCACAAAGTGCAGCAAACCATCTTAGCACACAAACACCTATCAGCTGCTGAGGGCATAGAGATTTAGCCTCTGTAACACTTACTTTTCTGTTGCTGCCCAGATGAACACAATGTAAGACTGGGAAGGCTTTATTCTGGCTCACAATGTGAAAGAACAGTCTATCCTGGCAGAAAAGTCAAGAAGTCGAAATAGCTGGCTAAACTGCATCCACAGCCAGGATCAGAGACTGATTAAATGCCACTCTCAGCTAGCTTCCTCTTTCTATGCAGCCTTAGATCCAAGCCTAGCGAACAGCACATCTCCCTTTTTAGGGTGGAGCGTCTCTGTCAGTCTAATCAAGATAATCCATTATAGTTATGTCTAGAAGCTAACCTAATCTAAACAATCCTTCGCACACGTTCTTGGAGGCTTACCTCCTAGCTGAGTTCAGATCCTATCAAGCTGACCATCAACGCTATCCCAGGTCATACTCAATTACTGTCCATTTCCTTCTGTAGTTTTTCCCAGGCCCTGGGCAAAGCGTCTCATCTCTAATGGTTGGAGATTGCTATTATCTGACTATAGGTGATGTAACACCTATATGCAAAGGGAAGTCAGGGGAAAAATCAGTGTCAAAATAGAGGATGTTTCACTATGTCAGTGAGGGTAAAGAGAACTCACAAATCCAGTGCAAACAAGGACCT
Organism: Montemys delectorum; assembly: GCA_019843815.1. NCBI lineage: Eukaryota > Metazoa > Chordata > Mammalia > Rodentia > Muridae > Montemys > Montemys delectorum. The sequence continues at coordinate 20,600 of JADRCD010227947.1, forward strand.
GGCACACCCAGGCTTATTAATAGTGAGAGTTAATCAGAAGCTGAGACCTCTGAAAGACCCTAACCTGTTCATCAGGGGACTAAAAGAGGCCCTTGGTCCTCAGATTAAAGCTAGCCCTGCTGGGAAGTCTCAGAACAGAGCTAGATATAGACTATGACCCATTGCTGGCTATTGTATTTCTGAGAAATCACCTATGTTGATTCCAGTGTTCTTTCCCTGTTTTAAAGGATAGCCAGTTCCCATCCCTCACTCTACTGTCTGTGAAATACTGGTCTTCATTTTTTTTTTCGAGACAGGGTTTCTCTGTGTAGTCCTGGCTGTCCTGGAACTCACTCTGTAGAGTAGGCTGGCCTCAAACTCAGAAACCCACCTGCCTCTGCCTCCCAAGTGCTGGGATTAAAGGCGTGTGCCACCACTGCCTGGCGACTGGTCTTCATTTAAGGAAGACTCACTGTGACTTTTTTATCCTTGAACTCAAAGTCTCTTCTACTTAGGTCCAAGAACCAGTTTAGGCTTTGTTTGTTTTGTAATGTCACCTTGTATCACATCATGTTTAAACCTGGCACTTCCAAGGACTTGCCAGGGTCAAAAGAGAGCATTCAAGAAGCCAGGCTGATCTGGCATTCACCCTGACTTGGGGTAATAATGGGATCATAGAAGCCACATTTATTCCAATGTAGGGAGTTTCAGAGTGCAGGCCTTGTAAGAATTTAATAATTAGGGTGTGGCATCACGTGCTTATAATCCCAACCCATGAAAGACTGAGGCAGGAGGATTTTGAGTTTGAGCTTACTTTGGGCTATATGGCAAGACTCTGTCATTAAAAGCAGCAACAAAACAAACAGTGGACCCATGTATGGTAACTTAGGACAACTGTAATGTCAGCTCTTGGCAGGTGAAAGCCAGAGAGTCACAGTTCAAGGTGAGACTTAGCTATATGAGACTGTGTCTCAAAAAACTTTAAAAACTGTGATGGTTTGTATATGCTCATACCAGAGTGTCACACTATTAGAAGATGTGGCCCTGTTGGAGTAGGTGTGTCACTGTGGGTGTAAGCTTTAAGACCCTCATCCTAGCTGCCTGAAAATCAATATTCTGCTAGCAGCCTTCAGATGAAGATGTAGAACTCCCAGCTCTGCTTGCACCATGCCTGCCTAGTTGGTGCCATGCTCCCAACATAAAGATAATGGACTGAATCTCTGAAACTGTAAGCTAGCCCCAATTAAATGCTGTCCTTATTAAGGGTTGCCTTGGTCTGTTCACAGCAGTAAAACTCTAAGACCAAAACAAACACCAACTACAAAAATCCCAAAGTCTTTTCTTTGATATTCATGAGTAAATAATGGCCTAAGTCATAGATGTTTTTCTCCTTTCCTTTTCTTTCTTTCTTCCTTTTCTTTCTTTCTTCCTTTCTTCCTTCCTTCCTTTCCTTTCTTCCTTTCTTCCTTTCTTCCTTTCTTCCTTTCTTCCTTTCTTCGTTTCTTTCTATTTTGGCAGAATCTTATGTACATCATATTTGATTCTAACTTCAAATTCCCTCTGTGTGTGTGTGTGTGTGTGTGTGTGTGTGTGTGTGTGTGATCCTCCTGACTCTACCTCCCCACTGTTGCAGTGCTAGAATTGTAGGCATGTACCACATGCTGGGCTTATTATGGGTGCCAGTAATCAAAACCTAGTCCCTCCTGCATGGCAAAGTTCTCTACAAACTGAGACACATCCCAGTCCAGTATTTTTATGATTACATATGAACAAGGACCACCAGAGAAGAAGTAAGGGAGTTGTAGTATTTGAGTTCACAAACTAAAACCAGACATTTAAAGAAATATCCCACCAAACTCTGACTCCCTTTCCATTAGGAAACCTCTGTACCATGCAGCGTTGAGTAATACTAAGGAGTCCTACCAGACAGAGAAGAACACAGAAAAGAGAATCCTATCTCCTCTTCCCATGCAAGAAGAAATTATGACTAAGTCACCTAGGTAATTATCAACCAGGTATGTTGTCAGTTGTCTAGCTCACTCTATATAACCAAGTGTACTTATAACAGTGGAATTTCTATGAGCTTTCCCGTAACAGACTGTTAAGGCCTCTTGTAGTTCAAATATATCAAAGCAACACCCCCCTGAAATTGATTTATCTGATACTACTATTTAAATGTCACGTGATATATTCTCAAAATAGGAAACCAAAGTATTCCTGTAATTATACATTGGGAATTGCTCCTCAGTATAAAACACCAAGTCTGGGCTTCTTTTTTTTTTTTTTTCAGTGCTTTGAGTATTGGGCTTGGCTTGTTGTCCATGCTCCCCCTTTTATTATTATTTTTATTACTTTTTCTATTGTAGAGAAGGACAGGTAGGGAGACTGATAAAGTTGTCTGCCCACCTTAGATGGGTACCAATTAGAGAAGACTGAGAGCCACTGCTACTTGGTGGCTAGAAGATGGCTCAGCAGTAGCTGCTCCTGCAGAGGACCTGGGATCAATTCCTACCACACACATGGCATGACTATAACTCCAGTCCCAGGGAATCTGACACCTTCTACTGACCTCTGTGAGCACACATGTAGTGTACATTCACATATATACATATAATTCAGACAAAACACTCATACATATAAGATACAAATAAATTTGAGAGAGGGGGAGAGTCAGAGACACATACACAGAGAGAGAGAGAAAGGAAGGGAGAAAGAGCCTAGAGACCACATGCCCTAGAACAATTTGCATGGCAGATCATCAGAAGAGGTAAATAGAAGTACAAGAAACCTGTTTCATGCTTATTATCATACAAGCATTAAGAGCCATTGGGGAACCAGTCATACCCTATGAGCAAAGTGGTATCCCTACTACTTTCCCTGGCCTTGAACTTGTGGCAGTCTTTCTGCCTCTGTCTCCAAAATGCTGGGATTATAGCTCATAATACTACATCCAGAATCAATTGATTGTTGTTAGAAGGTTTTGGCGTTTTTTTTTTCTCATTGAAATATAGTCAATTTACATAGCCAATGCTAGCCTTGAACTCTCTGCTCCTACGTTAGTTTCCTAAGCATCAGGATTACAGGTGTGCACCACATGTCTCTACTGCCATTTCCTATAGTCAGCTTCACTTTTATCCCTTGCAAGAAGTCCAAGGAGAAGTGCACAGCAGTATCTAGGTGAGGTGTTTATGTTCCAGTCATTCTGGCTGAAACAAATGGAGAACAAAGGCAGAAACACATGACTTAATAACCTGGCCTATCTCCAACCCGATTAGCTAATAAACAGGAGATATGTTTCATATATTTTAATTTTTGAATTATTTTTTTGTTTGTTTGTTTTTTGAGACAGGGTTTCTCTGTGTAGCCCTGGCTGTCCTGGAACTTACTCTGTAGACCAGGCTGGCCTTGACCTCAGAGATCCGCCTGCCTCTACCTCCCAAGTGTTGGAATTAAAGGTGTGCGCCACCACTGCCTGGCTTGAATTATTATCTTTTCAATGATGTACAGAGTTCAGTTTTCCAAGCAGCTCATTCATTGGCTTGTTCAAATTCTCTCTTAGTCCCTGCTGGCAAGAACTGGTAGATCCTTATGAAACCCAGGTGAGTTAGACAAGGGCCGACCTCAGAGAGCTTGCGGTTTCACAGACAAGGAACGAGGTAAGTAGTGAAGAAACCTTGAGAGAAGGGGGCTGTAAAGGCTGTGAAGTAGGTCTAGGTAAAACGCTGTGAGAGTTTGAGAAGGAAAAGGGATGTTGTAGAGAAAGAGCTAAGAGAATCTATATAAGACCAAACCATTTGAGTTATCCATGGGAAGACAGCCTCAGCATAAGCTTTCATTTGAAAGTGTCATAGGTAATGGAGGTCACTGAAGTGACCTGTCGAGGAAGGAGCCTGCTACAGTACTGAGCATGACAGGATCTTGGCCAAAGCAGGGTATTAGTAGGAGAGACTGTCTAGAAAGAACACAGAGAACCAGCATGTTATCTGTCACGTCTCCTAATTTTCTACTTCCAATCACTCACCATTTCCCCTTCAACTTGGATCCTCTAGGTCAGAGCAAGCACCAGAGATTAGCTGTGGTTAGAGATGGGAACACTGAGTATTCCAAGGGGAGATAGTGAAGGACACCACCCTGCAGAGAGCATGGTGCCTTTCAGAGGAAACTCAGAGGTGGGGGGAAAAAGCCTCCGGTGGTGATAGAGGTTGGGACAGAGATGCCTCTAAAAGGTGCTGTTCCCCGGGAGGAGGCAAGGGATCACTGCAGGCTTTGGAAATGCCCTACATCTTCCTCTGGGTCATAGCAATAGAAGGGTTTGCCTGGGTTAAAAGGTGCTTGCAGAACGCCTTGGATCCCCTCCATACTGTAAAGCCCTGGAACATTTCCAGCACAATAGAACGTGGAGGTCTGATGACTTTGGAGAGCTGGTGACCTCCACTTCCACTGTGGAGTGGGGGTGAGAAGTTGGCTCACTGAAACCCACTGGGTTGAAGACCTGGGTTGTCTACAGCCTTTTCCACTTTGCTGGCAGAGGAAAAGCAAGAGAATGCAGCCCCGGAGACTCAGAGGTGATAACCAAGGACAGACAGGGCACAGTAGGCAGATTGAGGCCCTCTCCTCCCAGGATCTGTGTCCCAGGACTTGAAGTCTGTGACTGTTACTTTACTTGTCAAAAGGACTTTGCAGATGTCAGTTAAGGATCTTGAATTGGGGAGATTATCTAGGATTATCTGGGTGTGCCCAATATTACCCTAAAAGCATTTGTAAGTGGCAGATTGAGATAGAAGAGTCAGAGTTGGAGAGGTGGTGATGGAGCTGAAGCTAGAGTAGTCAGACATTAACTAGTAGTCACTCAGGGAACACAGGTTGTCCCTGGAAGGCTGAAAAGGCAAGACGGGCCTCTAGAAACTCTAGAAAGAATGCCGCCCTATCTACTCATATCCCACCTCTGACCTCCAGAAAGTTAAGAGGATACATCCAAGTTGCTTTAAATCTCCGCCTGTGGCATTTTGTGACAGTAGCAATAGAAAATGAATTCAGGTAGAAAACCAAAAGGATCAGGTATCCAAGTGAGGAAGGGTAGTAGAGAGGCCTCAGCAGGGGTCCGCCTCAAGACTGCAGCCAGGCCAGCAAAGAGAGAGTGAAAACCAACTGCCAGAGCCAGGGAAGCTAAGGCTCAGAAGACCCTGGCAAAGCCTGCTTCAACAGCAAGGTAGAGACAATGGGGGAGCATGTTAATTGTTTAAATAAACAAAAGCTGCATGTCGGTTAACACCATGTGTCATGTTAGGGAGGTGAAATACCAGACAGCAGGGCTAGCAAGGACGACAGGTGCCACTCAGGCATTGGTTTGGGGTATTTCCTGGCAATGTTTCTGAAGGAAATAACTCTCCTGTGCTTCTTGGGCTCCCAAGAGTCCTACTTCTGACCTTCTTCCTCAATTCTTGCTCTTAAATCTAATCTGAAGCGACGCCAGCAAACACTCTTGGGATCTGTGCCTGGAATCAGTGGCCGGGTCTATAGATGTGCACCACTAGCTGTCCCTGGTTTCATCCTCCAGGTAAGATTTGCTGGTGTTACAGCAGGCCAGAGCAGTTAAGAAAGGATGGTGGCATTTCCTGGGCCAGGCAGGCTCTCCTGGGAAGCTCTTGACAGTGGATTTCAGCAAGCCGACTTCTTATCTCCACTCCAGGACGAAAGTGGAGATAGATTACCAGCTCTCCCAGGTTTCACCTCGGATCTCCAAGTAGGACGGTGCTGGAGATGTCCCAAGGCTTTACAAAAGGGAAGAGACCCTAAGGCTTCCTGCATTTAGATTCTCTTCCCATTCAATCACTCAGACCCTAAAACTCTGAGCCTATATTACAAAGTCCAGCAGAAACACAGGCGGCAGGAACTATGGTGTTCTTAACTACTCAGAGACACATCCTATGTGACTGGGATATGGCCCCAAGTCCTTCAGACATATGCCTACCTCCATGCTACAGTCTAGAGAGTTGAGGTTTATCCTGCCTGGAGTATTCTCATGCCGATGACTCAAGTCTCACCAGTTCCTGAGTAAGAACTCTCCAGGCCTGTGACCCAAGGTAGGGAAAATGCAGGTGTCTTTCTGACAGTTATTATTTCCCTTTGGTGTCAGATTTGTGGTGTCTGATTTGGGCTGTGATGGAAGCTGTAACTCTCACCAGAAAAACATATACATTTTTTCTATACACAATTTCATCTCTTTCACTAGTCTCAGGAGATGTCCCACAGAATGCTTCAATGCTTCCTATAGTGTGATCCAAGTGGTACCCATGATGGTTTTAGGAGATACAAGAGACAATTTTTCTCATTTTAAGTTTGAGGCTAGGAATAGAGCTCAGTTGGTGCACTGCCTATGTAGCATGCACAGGAGTTGGTCCCCAGAATTGCATAAACCGAGCATGGTGGCATGTGTCTGTAATTTCAGCACCTGGGTGGTAGAAGTGGGAAGAACAGAAATTCATGGTCATCCTCTTACTACATATGAGTCTGAGGCCAGGCTGGGCCACCTAATATCTGTCTCCACCTCCTTCCCCAATTTTATATTTATTTTAAAAGTATATATAAGACTGGGTGTAATGGAGCACATCTTTAATACCAGAACCTTGGAGGCAAAAGCAAGTGGATCTCTGTGAATCTGAGGCTGAACTGCTCTGCACATTGAGTTCCAGGACAGCCAGGAAGACATAGAAAGACCTGGTGTCAAAAACAAACAAACAAACAAACAAACAAACATAAAAACAAAACAAAAAGACCCATGATTCCATTGGTATTATCACCTAGGGTCAGTAAATGCTAAAATAAAAAGGTGAGTCTATCTAGAGATGATTACCCAACAAAACAACTCAGGTGGTGTCTGTCAGTGACTCATGGGTGACCAAAGTCTAAGGAACATAACATCTATGGTCTTGGAAGAAGGGTTACACACAAAATCCCTTCCTTGCTTATTTCTCTCTTTATATTATTTACTTTATTGTATGCCTGTGCAGAGTACACAGAAGTAGGTCAGAGGCAGGGGTTAGTTCTCTCCTTCCACTGTATGGATTCCAGGGATCCACCTCGGGTAGGTCATTATGTTTGGTGGCCAAGTGTCCTTAGCACCAAGCCATTTACCGGCCCTGCTTCTCTTTTGAGGTGGTGTTCACAACAGGACTTTACGTCCGCAGGTGGGAAAGCACTTCTCTCCGTGCTTAGGCGAAGGAGTTGGATCCCACTGGCCTCTGGCAGCCAGGGATAGTGTGATGGCTTTCCCAGTCAGCCATGGAGCTTTCGTCTCCCCTACCCTACAGTATGTTAGCTCAAACAAGTCTGACTTGTTCTCTGTGTGTGCCTTTGTGTGAGTGTAAATGTGTGTGTAAAGTGTGTACATAGGGGTGTGGCAAAGTAGGGAACAGGGGAAAAAGTGGGGTGGGCCTTCTTTGTGGAAGAAGATATAGAGTGTCCCCACTTAGGCTGGAGAAGCATCCTCAGGGGAGGGGAAACAGAGGTACTTCTTCGCACTTTCTGTCTGCTCCTCACACATCAGGAAAGGGCTCTTAACTTCCAGGGGTATCAGCACCCCTGGATCAGCAGTGGTCAAGGTAATGGGGAGGTTGTAAAAAGGACTTATCTAGTCATCTCTTGGAGTAGACACCTCGCTCCCCCCCCCCAATTTCTTCTTTGACTACCTACCTGTCTCTTTCAATTTAAAGAGAGCCTTGCCTTGTATAATAGTGCATGCATGTAATCCCATCACTTGTGAAGCCCAGGCAGAAGGATCTCAAGTTTGAGAGCAGCCTGACCGCCTGACCTATATAGCAAGGTACCACACAAAACAAAACAAAACCAAAAACATAAGCTAAAATAAGGAGAATCTGGTACTTTCTATATTTGAACTCTGCCAATGGAGCAACAGGAAACTGGAATGGAGGGTAACTTTGGCTGCTGGCCAGATCTGGTGTGTGGGCTCAGAGGTGTACTCTTAGATTTTAATTTTCTCTATACCCTCAGTTTGGGGCCCAGAAATCTGGTTGTTTGCAACGTGACCACAATGGGACTGGTGGATATAACAGGTAAAGAATGGGTGCAGGAAGCTAAGGTGAGCTGGCTTTGCCTCTGAGTTCTCTCTGACCCTAGGGGTCAGGCAGGGCAAGGTAAAACCAAACCAAATCCTAAGGCTGGGTGGTTGGCAAAGCAGGAAGGTGGGGCCATCCAGCGCAGGGGAGGGAGTGACATTCAGAATGGAACTGAGTAGAGAGGCCACACCCCAGGCTCCTGTCTGCAGAACACAGTTACAATACAGGGCAGGCCCATGTACCCTCACAGGCCTGGCAGTCTCCAGTGTTCTGATCCTAACTGCTTGCTGATTCTTGTAGCAATTTTTCTCACAGTTGAGGTCAAGTTTCTGTTCCTTCAGCAAGACCACTAAACACCAGTTTCCCATGTTGTTCTGGGTTCCTGTCGTGGAATGCCAAGTCTGGACAGTTTATGAAATCTCTCAATTCTTCTATTATGAAATCTCCTTTCCCTTCTAGCCATGAAGGCTAAGCTTTACGGCTACCTTTTCTCTGGCCTTCTTATGTCCACTGGAGTTCCCTCTACTCCTTGTCACTGGAGCAAGGATACTCTTCCAAAGATGCACATCTTTCCACACCACTCTCCCGCTTAAGTCCTTTGGTCTCAGCAGGTCAAGCCCCGCCCCCCGCCCCCTCCAACCACAGCCTCTGAGGCTCATGTGATCAAGCCCCAATGACTTCTAGCTCCCACCTCTTCCCTTTGCCTGCCAGTTCTTGGTCACCTTGGTTCCATTGCTGTCTCTTGATTGTGACACACACACACACACACACACACACACACATATATATATATATATATATATATCACATGCTATTCCTCTGGAATGTTCTTCTTGCCACTTTGGCTACCCTCTGTCTCCAATTAGCTCTTGGTGAAAATGTCACTTTCTTCAAGGCAGCTTTTCCTGAACCTGCTCTCCAAAATCTTCACCCAGACTCAGTATGCCAATATTATAAGTACTAATGAGTGTAATTGAACAATGACCATGTCAGTAGTACGCTCCCTTCCTTCCCCATTAATATGTTCACTTCATGAAAATGGTGTCCATTTTCTGTTCAAGGTCTGTTGGTGCCCAGCACAGTGTCGTCAACCCATTTAAGAACCAAGTAAGTGACTGAGTAAGAGATAAAGATTAGGCAGGATGGATAAGTGGTGTCTCCGGGAACAGCGAATGGCATCTCCTTTCGTCTAAAGACCTAAAAGCACTTGAAAGAAAGTGAGCAACAAGGACCGACCTAATCAGGATGGCCTTACTGTTGCCAGTCTACTGCTAGGTTTGGGGACAAGGAGTTAGCTTGGCTCCACCCAGAGTCTACCAAGAGCTCTGTGAATAAGGACTGTGTCCCCAACCCTTGGGTCTTTGGGATGGATACCACTTTGATTCTGGAGTAAGAAACACTTGATTTTTGTACTATCTAGTTGTTAGACCTAAGACATTTATAGAACTTCACTGAACCCTTGTTTTTACATCCTGAAATGAGAATAACACCCACGGTGGGTTGAAGGTAAAATACAAGACGAGCCTGTACTATACAGCAGTACTGAGCTTAGCATACTCTGGGTTAGAAGTGTCAACTTCTCCTTAGCAAGCTGGCTCGTGTATTTTATTTCACTGTTTCAAACCCACAACACTGTTTAGGACAGAAATAAAACCAGGGGCTGGGGGATAGAATCAATAAAACGCTGTCCAGGTCCTCCACCCACCCACTGGAGCCCCTGAAGCGAACAGAGCAGAGCTTTGGATTTGAGCCTCCTTGAACCAAGAGAGTGGTGGGATGGCAAGCTGAGGCCAGGTGAGCCTAGGAACCTATTATTCAAACAAGAAAGGAAACCAGAAAGGCTGATTAAGGAAAAGAGAAGAGAAAAAGCGGGGTGGTAGTGGCTGGAGCCAGAAACAGGAGTCAAAGTTGTCAGGAAGCAGGGGGCTGAATAAGGGACCTGTTGGAAGGAAGATGCAGCCGGGTCAGGGGGTAGCGCTGGAAGGAGGAAAATCAAACTCCTGGCGATAGGAACGGGAAATGGGGGAGGGGGGGACCGGAGCGGAGGTCAGTGACCTGTTACCCGGAGAGAAACTAGGAAAACGAAGGAGAAGTGAGGGTGTCGGCTGTCACCTTGCGTTTTTCTAGAGGGCAGGTGATCTGGGCTCTCTGAAGTGGTAGGCTGGGGGAGGGGTGTGAGGCAGGGAGCGGGGTGTGCCGGGGGCTGCCTGGTACCTGCGGGTCAGCTCGCAGTTCGCCCACATAGTACTGCTCCAGCCAGCGGCGGGCGTTGTCCGAGTGTCTGTGAGGTGGCCCATCCAGGTCCGCACTGATGTCCTGGCCAGCCCGCGCCAGCAGCAGCTGCTCGCCCCCCGGATGATGCCGCACGAAGCCGGTGAGGTCGTAGAGGCTGGCCCCGCGGCGGACCCAGCAGGCACCGGCCGCCAGGCGCCGCTGGACCTCGGCGGGCGTGAAGGAGGCGGCGGGGGGCGGAGCGGGGGCCATGGCGGGAGAGCGGAGCTCGGATCTCGGAGCCCGGCAGTCTGCTCCGCGGCCGCCCGGCGCGCCTCTAACATCTCGGGAGCCGGGGCAGCCGCAACGGGCCGGCCGCCACCGCACCTGCTCATTTGCATGCCGCGCTCTCATTGGCCACTCGGTGGGACGCGCCTGGTGCCCAGAGCCGCCTCCCCATTGGCCCGCAGGGACCGGAGCCCCGAGCGCACGGCGCGGAGCGTGGCCCGCCAGGTGGCCCTGGGCAGGTAGAGGGCGTGCCCACCAGGTGTGCCCCGCTGCTGGTGGCTGCGAGCAGGTGGAAGGGAACTGTCGGGACCACCTCCTCGGCGGGCACGATCTATGTCTTCAAGGAACCACATCTTCAAGGGGGAAACTTAACTGTATTCAATTCGACAGTTTCAAGAGGCGCCAAGGACAAGAGGCATCAGGGCAGAGGTCTGGTCTAGTCCCGGGGATGGGGGGGGGGTGCGAAATATGTAAAGTCACCCGAAACTCAGCCACAATATATTTAATATTTAATCATATACAATTGCATATAATTATTATACACTATTAAATATTATATTACATAATTAAATATTGTACATAATTATATTTAATATTTAAAAACATATTATCAAACCATATGAATGCACGTCTAAATGCTGAATATTTTTTGAAATGTTGTAAATTTATATTATACATATTTTATTTTTACTTTAAGTTAAAAATAAAAACCACCAAAGCATATTTTACTGGGTGGATTGGGTGAGTGAACAGATGGCTTTAAAAAGGATTTGTTTCGGCTGGGCAGTGGTGGTGCACGCCTTTAATCCCAGCACTTGGGAGGCAGAGGCAGGTGGATTTCTGAGTTCGAGGCCAACCTGGTCTACAGAGTGAGTTCCAGGACAGCCAGGGCTATACAGAGAAACCCTGTCTCGAAAAAAGAACCAAAAAAAAAAAAAAAGATTTGTTTTACTTTATGCGTGAGTGTGTATATGAATATGTGCATGCAATGCCTCTGGAGGTCAGAAGAGAGTGTCAGTCCTCTGGAACTGGAGGTTTGTGAGAGGTTTGTGAGGAGCCATGTGTATGCTGGCAGCCTAACAACCCTGGTCCTCTGCGAGAGCAGCCAGTGCTCTTAACCACCGGGCCAGCCCTCCAGTTGTTTTTATAAATCATATTTTATTAAAATAAAAGTCATTATTAGTAAGACGGCATTGCAGACCACATAGCTAGGTTGTGTTTTTATTTAAGCATTTTCTCTTGGGTTCATTATGGACCTTTTGCATTAGTTCTGAGTTGTGGAAGACTATTAAAGTATTTATCTTGGGAATTACTATTTACTTTATTGACTTATGAATTTATTATGTCCACCTATCATCAAATCTCTCACCTCACAATCTTGTAATAAAGACATGGCTGATTCAATGACCCCCACCCTCCAGCCTCCTCCTCTTTTCTTCTTCTTTGGGAAGGGCAGTGGCTTTGGAGCCCTTCTGAAGTAGAAGCGAACTGCTTGCCTGCCTGACAACTGATGGGTGTGTGCACATGTCATCTCTTTTGTGAGATCTTTTATTCTGACTGATCATTGTATTCTTGATTTCTGGATGAGCTACCATCTGGTGAATGGAGAATAAAACTTGTAATATTTTCAAGAAGGAAAAGTTACATATGCTGGGTCTAGAGAGAGAATTGCTAAGACCATTACTGCTCTTCCAGAGCACCAGAGTTCAGTCCCCAGCAGGCAGCTCACAACCACCTATAACTAACTCGAGCTCCAAAGAATCCTGTGCCTTCTCTGGTCTCCATGGGAACATACATTTTTCTCCCCCTCTCCTTCCTTCTTTCTTTCTTTTTCAAAGATTTATTTATTTATTTATTTATTTATTTATTTATTTATTTATTTATAGTATA
>JADRCD010227947.1:49118-62790 GCA_019843815.1 Montemys delectorum
GGAGGAAAAGGAGGAGGAGGAGGAGGAGGAGGAGGAGGAGGAAGAGGAGGATTTTTTTCACTTCAAATTAACCAAAATCCCTCAGAGTTATGCCCATTCATTTGAGTTCTAGTTAATTCCCGAAGTAGTCAAGGTGACATCCAAAAATATCCATCACAAGTCCACCCTTGTCAACTTGACATACAATCTTATCTCCTTAAGTTCATGATTAATTTCTGAATGAAAACAATAATCAGGTCATAAGTATGCCTAAACATGATATAACTATCCCAAACACAATTGGAAACACATTATACATTTAGCCCAGCCTTTAGAATTGCCTCTGCCAAGGAAAATAGTGAATCACAAACAGTATTGCATCCCTGAAGGAACTGCAGAAATTAGTGTCACCATCAAGGACTTGAAAGAAGCAGGGGTGGTGTTTCCCATCACATCTCCCTTTAACTTTCCTGTCTGCCCAGTGCAGACAACAGATGGACCCTGGAGAATGACAGCTGACTACCGAAAACTCAATCCGAAAACAGACTTCAATTGCAGGGGCTGTGCCAGATGTGATGTCCTTACCTGAGCAGATTAACACATCTCCTTGTCAGGTCATTTATGGGGGCGTTGATTACCTGTTGTCTTAGTCAGGGTTTCTATTCCTGCACAAACATCATGACCATGAAGCAAGTTGGGGAGGAAAGGGTTTATTCAGCTTACTTCCACATGGCTGTTCATCACCAGAGGAAGTCAGGACTGGAACTCAAGCAGGTCAGGAAGCAGGAGCTGATGCAGAGGCCATGGAGAGATGTTTCTTGCTGGCTTGCTTGCTCTGGCTTGCTCAGCCTGCTCTCTTATAGAACCCAAGACTTCCAGCCCAGAGATGGCACCACCCACAAGGGGCCCTACCCCCTTGATCACTAATTGAGAAAATGCCCCACAGCTGGATCTCATGGAGGCACTTCCCCAACTGAAGCTCCCTTCTCTGTGATAACTCCAGCCTGTGTCAAGTTGACACACAAAACCAGCCAGTACACCTGTGTTCCTTTGGATGCACTTGTATGTCTCTCAAATGGTCTTTCAAATCTGTAAAGCACTCAGAAGTTAGCCTTCAATCATCTACAGAGGGGAACCTTGTTACAAGGAGCAGGATAACCAGGCAGGTCCTGAACCACCACCCCACGTCCATTAACCTTGGGGAAGCATTCTGAAAGCCCTTTGTCATTAATTTCATATGAATGAATACTGGGATTCAGTGGCTAAGCAGATACTAAAAAGCACATCACCAAGGTCCACTGCTGTGTGGAGGGATGGCCATCACTTGCACCAGTTGTATAGAATAACAATATTTTGAACACAGCTGCATGGGAGGCATCGCCTTATTTAACTCCCTGAAATCTACAATCATTCTTGAGGAGCCATCTGGCTTCCTTACTGGCTGCACAGGGCTGCCGAAAGGGCTCTGGGTGGAAGAGACAACCTCCACACTTTCATCCTGACCCAAGCAACAAAGATGGTTAGATATTTGCCACCATTTGTGGTGTGGGCAGGTGTATAGTAACATAAAAGCTACTATACCCCTCCCCCACTCTCCATAGTTGCCTTCACTGTCTACAGCCTCAGCGGGGGCCTCCCCAACAGCAGTCTGCAGGGCATATCCTAGTAAGGCCTTCACTCCCAGAATCCATACAGGAGAGATGTACACATCATACTCCCGGGGAAGGGGGATAATTATCCACCTTCAGAATTTCAATCCACTTCCCCCGTATAGTTTTTTTTTTAAAAGATTCATTTATTTACCATATGTAAGTACACTGTAGCTGTCTTCAGACACACCAGAAGAGGGTGTCAGATCTCATTACAAGTGGTTGTGAGCCACCATGTGGTTGCTGGGATTTGAACTCAGGACCTCTGGAAGAGCAGTCAGTGCTCTTACCCACTGAGCCATCTCTCCAGCCCCCCCTCCCCCGAATAGTTTTATCCCCACACCCATACACCGCCACTCTTGGGCCCTGCTTCTTTTGGGTATTATCATGACTCAGCATGCATATCCCATTCCAAGACTCACTAGGACCCAGTATTCTGCATATCGGTGAGCAGTAACTTCTTAATTCAATATGGGGCCTCAGATCACCCTGTTTTCCAGTCCCTGATACTCATGGGGGCATTGGCTGCAGTTAACCACAATTCCCTACTGGCTCCTATGAGACAATCCATCAGGGACAGATTCTTTAGATCAGTGAAGATTGTCAAAGATGGTGAAGCATTTGTCCCAAGATTCAGTGCTTGGTTATCTTGCTCAGCTTCTCTACTTTGGCAGTGCTCAGGCTGACCCGTTCACCTCAGTGTCCCTCAGCGTCACAAGCTCAGTGTTGAAGGACTCCTTCATTGCTCGTTTGGAAGTCTTCTCTGGTTCCAATGACTCTGGTGCTGAACACATGGAGGATAACACAGTCTCTGGCATGGGCCATATTAAGATCTCCCCAGCAACACCCCGGACTACAGATTTCCCATTTCTTTGTATTAAAGATTGAACCCAAGGATCATCTGTAACATCTATGTCAGTCCTGTATTGCTATCTGACTCTTACCATGGGGTCCAGGTTTTGGAGTCCCAAGAGGAGCTCTCTCTGTTAGCAATCTAACCTGGACTCTCTTCTTCTGGCTGCTCCTAGACATAAAAACTGACATGCCAATATCTCCATATTTCTTTTTCTTTTATAGAATTTACCCAGTGAGCCAGAGACCAATACCAAAGCTGCCTGCCTGTCTGTCTGTCTACCTATCTATCTATCTATCTATCTATCTATCTATCTATCTATCTATCTACCTATCTAAAATTCTTTCCTTATACAAGTAACTTCCCTCCCAGCTGTCCCCCTCAGTTTCAAATAGATCCTTTCTTACCCACAGCAGTGGCCAGGCTGCCTCTGCAGCTGCTTACGGATACCCCTGTCCATGACCCGATTGATAGTCCCAGGGCTTATGGTGTCAGCTTTAAACCATCTCCACACTTCCCGAGTAGACCCCACCCATCAAACAGGTGGACTGCTCCATACTTCCCAGAAGACTGGAATTTATCCACAGAGCCGCCCCCCCCCCCGCCAAGTGACCTCACCTTAGCTACAAGTCTCACTACACTCCGCACAGGTCTTGGCATTATCCACCTAAGACCTACAGAGACAAACCACTGTCAAGATTTCCCCTGCCACCCCACACAACTTGGAGTCAATTCTGCAGACTCATCAACACTTTTGTTGGGTTCTTCCAGGATGCCAAGTGTTGCTAAAGTTCCTCCCAACAGCAAAACAAGGTGCAAGCCATCAACGTTCACCCTGGAGGGCCAGGGAGTTTGCTGGGCTTGCTTACAGAGGAGAGGTGAGGAGTTACATGCAAGAGTGGGTACTCTGCCCAGAGCAGAACACGATAGCGTCTTTAGCCTGCAGAGACTTTCCCATAGACACACACACAGGAGCCTACTCCACTGTTCTTTTGTCCTGGCTGTCCTGGAACTCACTCTGTAGACCAGGCTGGCCTTGAACTCAGAAATCCGCCTGCCTCTGCCTCCCGAGTGCCGGGATTAAAGGCTCGCGCCACCACTGCCTGGCTCAACTCCACTGTTCTTTCTCTGCCTATGTATGCTAGCCCAGGGATTCTCAACCTTCCTAATGCTGTGACCCTTCGATACAGTTTCTCATGTTGTGTGACCCCCAACCATAAAATTATTTTTGTTGCTACTTCACGACTGTGATTTTGCTACCATTAGGAATCGTGATATAAATATCTGATATGTAGATATCAGGTCATCGTAGGCAAAGAGTCAAAACCCACAGTTTGAGAACCGCTGCTCTAGCCCCTCCCTGAGACCACATGCAATTAAGGCAGAACTGGATACAACAGGTATGGAGGATATGCCTCCAGGTTCATCCAGGGTTCCAGGACTCTTCCCACTCTTCGTTCTATGCGGGGATGTCAACTGTCAGCAAGCCTAGCTGGGAGGAGATTTGCAGGGGGCACGGGTGAACTCTGGAAGCTTGGGGGCTGTTTGACCCAGAAGATAGTCCTGTACAACAAGCAGCATCTAGACTCAACACTTTCTCCCCACACTGCTGTAGTGTGCCACACTGTAATAGTCAGCCTGTATTGGATGTGTCCTGCTTACATCACATCTGGTGACATGCTGGGGCTTTGTTTGATTGCTACGTTTACTGCTCTTAACAGCCTCATGAATGTGGCACTATCATTATGCTTACTGTCCCCATGAGGCAACCAAGAATTAGAAATCTTAGGAAACCAGCCAACAGTCACACAACTACTGAGCAAATGGGCCAATCCAGGGAGCCTTAGATGGAAGCTGCCTCCCACAGCTCCATCCACCTCCCATGTTGCAAATCAGGTTCTCTTTATTATTCTCTATTGGAGAACTTCATACACACACATACAATGCTTGTCGGTCATATTTACCCCTATTCCCCTCCCCAACGTCTCCCAGATCCACCCCAACTGCTTTACAACTTTGGCATAGAAGAGAAAAAAATTATAAGTCGCTGAGTTCAGTTTGTGCTGTTCATATATGCATGGCTGTGGGGTCATACACTGGTTTACCCATCAGGGACCACACATCTAAAGAAGACGGACTCATCTTTCCCTAACAGTCATCATCAGCGGTAAATAGCTCCTCAGCTATGGGTAGGTGCTCATCATCCCTGTGCTAGAAGGTTGGCTGGCTTGATCCTGTGCAGACAACTCAGGCCGCTCTGAGATCATCCATCCTACTATATCCAGAAACCTTCCCAGCCTCATGGTCTTAAAAATATGTATGGCCCCTCTTCTACAATGCTCTCTGCATCTTGAGAGTAGGGGTATGATACAGATGTCCCATTTATGACGGAACATTCCACAAACACTTAATCCCTAGACTATGACCAGTTGTAAGTTTCTGTATTAACTGCTGTCCACTACACAGAGAAGCTTCTCTGGCAAGATCCAAGAGCTTCAGTGATCAATGGGCACTGAGACGGTTTGGGTGAGAATGTCCCCAACAGGCTTGTGCATTTGAACAGTTGGTAGACTGTTTGGAGAGGTTTAGGAGATGCAGTCTTACTAGAAGTACGTCACTGGGGGGCTGGCCTTGAGAGTTTATAACCTTGCCCCACTTACAGGTCACTTTTTTTCTGGTTCCTGTTTGTCGTTAAAGGTGTGATCTCTCAACTTCCTGCTCTGGCTATCCATTGCCATATCTCACCTGCCACAACAGACTCTCTCCCTCTGAAACTGTAAGCCTAAGAAAACTCTTCCATAAGTTGCTATTGGTCATGGTGTTTTATCACAACAGTAGAGATGTAGCTACTGCAGATACAGTAAGAGATGGTTCAGTCAGTGGGTAAAAGAGCATGTTGACCAAACGTGACAACCCTGCCCGCTCTCCTGCACCCGCACTACCAGGATCAACTCTCCCATGCTGCCTGGCTGAGGAGCAGGGCCAACTCTCCCTCACACCCTCTGGGCTGGCTCACCTATGCCCATGCATCCAGGGGAGGTTTGGTCCACTCTCCCCAGTGTTGCAGCTGGCAAAGAGCAGAGACAATGCTCCCATCTCATGCCCTCAGGGCCACCTCTCCCACACCACCCCAGCAAGGGATGGGGCCAGCCCTCCTACACCTATGCCACCAAGACCAGCTCTACTGTGCTGCCCGGGAAAGGAGTGGGGCCAGCTCTGGGCAACCCTTAAACATCAACATGGCCCCAGGCAGCAGCCTAGACCAGGGACAGCCACATGGCCATTAGTGGTAATGTGGGCCATGGACATTGACACAGACACCCACTGCTGCAGGGTCATAGACCTAGACATGGCCCTCGGCGGTAGCATGAGCCTGGACATACATCATCATGGCCTCAGGTGGCAGCGCAGGTTACTCACATCAGGCTGTTCCTCACCACCCTTGAGTTTCCAGTTCTGCCTCTCTTCATAATGCAAAAACCTTTCTATTTGTTTTTCTCTCCCATCTCTCCACAACAAACTTGCTCATTGTAGTGGTACCCAGCAGCCTGCTGGGTGTGTTCCATTCTACCTGCTCCCAAGGATCTCTGGGTGGAGAGCATCTTTAGAGTAATTGAGAAGCTTGTAGATTCTGCTAGCTCTTTTGAGCACCAGGAGCCAAGACACCATAGTATTTGTCTGTTCAGGAATATCCTTCTGCACTGCTTTTAAAAACAAAAACAAACAAAGGGGCTGGAGAGATGGCTCAGTGGTTAAGAGCACAAACTACTCTTCCAGAGGTCCTGAGTTCAATTCCCAGCAACCACATGGGGCTTCATGACCGTCTGTGATGCCCTCTTCTGGTGTGTCTGAAGACAGCTACAGTGTACTCGTATACCTAAAATAAATAAATAAATCTAAAAAAAGAAAAAAAACAAGAACCAAGTTGCCAACACTCAGGTTGACATCCACAAAGCGTCACTGACTACACTGTGTTCTCCCTTTTCCCAGTTCTCCTTGATCTATAACAAGAACTCCTCCTTACTCAGTATCAGTTGCACTCTGCCTTGCGCTTCTCGCAGAAAGTTCAAAGCCAGCCTTCACTGTCCACATCAATGAGTTTCTGACAGCAGTGGCTGGGAAGGAGATATTCAACTCAACCAACCACCTCTAAGGTGCCATCAAGAAGAGCTCCTTTGAATACTAAACAATGGGTGTCAAAGACCCCTCCATCCATCTACCTGTCACCCTTCACAAGTAAAAGGCCGTCATTGATGTCATCGATCACTGCTACTTGTGGTTTCTGGTTGTACAGGTTGTTAATTTTCAGGCAGAGATCAATCAGAACAAGAAATGGCTGTGGTGACTTCTATGCATGTTTTGCAGTGTGATTTAAATAGATCTCCCGAAGGCTAGAACCTGCCATAGCGCATTACCCTCACCTTTTAATCTTCTCCAGTAGCATGTATGACTGACTGTAGGCAGCCGGTACCGTTCAGAACTGTACTTAGGAAAGGAAGCACCTCAATTTCTACACTATCTGGAGGTGGCATTCTTAAGACTAAGGATGCTTCTTGCTTGCCTCGGGGAGTGGTGGTGGAAGCAGGAAGGGCTACTGTCGTGCTTGCTCATCCATAAAAGCCCAGGTCTAGCTGCCCAGGTAGGTTGATTTTAGAATGGGATGGGGAGAAAAAAAAATCAATTTGCAGTTCTCCAGATCTGAGCAAGAATTACCTGTGACACATAAAAATGCAGATTTTTAGTCTGGCTCTTTGAGATGCTGCTTCAAAACTGCTGAGGTGTGTTCCAGAAATCTATAGGGACTCCATAAATTTCCTCCCCTCTATTATTCAAATTAAAAACTATTAAAACCATCAGCTGGGTCTAGCGGCACATGCCTTTAATTCCAGGACTTTGGAGGCAGAGGCAGGTAGATCTTTATGAGTTTGAGGCCATCCTGGTCTACATAGTGAGTTCCAGGATAGACAGAGTTATATGGTGAGTCTCTCTTTCAAAAAAGACAAAAACAAAACCAACCAAACAAAAAAAACCCAAAATCATTAGAATGAACTTTTTTTTTTAATTATAGAAATTAACCAGTTGACATTATCCAGGAAACGTTTACTCAAGAGAAGGCACCAAATGTTGGTAACAAAAACTACCATCATGATTTTCCCCTAATTTTTATTGTTATGTATGTGCATGCAGGTGGGCTTATGCCTCAGGGCTCCAAACAAGGCAAAAATGAGGGTAAGGCCAAATTCTCAACCACCATGCTGGTTGCTGAAGGCGTACTTAATATGTGCATGGCGCTCTCTGACAGAATTATTCATTGTAGTCATTTAATCGAGAGTTGGCCACTCCACAAACCAGACCAATACAACCAAAAAAAAAAAAAATGCAGGCGTTAATAAGATTAGCCCATAACTGTCACTAAGCCAGCAGTTACCACAAACAACAGCAACAAAATCTGGGGGGAAGATGAACAAGGCTCTCCTTTCTAAGTGTTACATTACTTAAAACGTCCAATCTCAATGGTCAAGTGTTTACCAGACATTCATGAGGCACACCATCAAACTTGCAAGTGTGGCTGCTGTGTCACATTTCTGTCAGTAGCTGGCAGACAGGAGAGAGACTGGGTCTATGCTCAGTGTTCTGACCTGTGAACGTCTGAGTGATAAGGAGCCTAACTCTCCCTGAGAAGAGTGAGCCTGAGATGGCCACCAGTCTGGTGCTGTGCAGGCTTAGGGGTGCAGACCATGTTTGAGGTGACCCCTGCCTGGTTCCACAATGCATGGATGAGGCATAGCACTCCTGAGACCACTTCTGAGAAGGCCTAGACACTTAGAGCCCGGGGCACTGCTAAGAGGAGCACACAAGTGGCAGAGAGACAGAAGAAAGAGAGAAGCAGGAGTATGTGGGCACCATGAAGAGAGGCGGAGCTGGAGACTCAGGGAAGTAAGGAACAGTCTGATGCCACCTGGAACCATGATGGGGTCCTGGCCTGTGCTGCCATGGGGGGGGGGGGGACATCTGGGTCCATGGCCCTGCAGCAACAGGGGTCTGTTATCACCAAAGGCCAGGTGGACATCCTTGGTCTGGGATGCTCTGGGATATTTTGATGTCTGAGTGATGTGCAGAACTGGGCCCACCCCTTGCCTGGGCATCATGGGAGAGCTGGCCGTAGAGCCATGAGAACAGGAGAACTGACCCCACTCCTAGCCAGCTGCAGCACTGTACCTTGCCTAGGCAGTACAGAAGAGATGACCCTGGTGGCGGGGGAGAGGGCAAGCCAGTCCCTAGAGTTTGAGTGTGGGAGAGCTGGTTCAGACACTCATCACCCATGAGGGGTCGTGGACAAGGAAAGAACTAACTTCTGCAGGTTATTCTCTGACCATCAGCCACACGCTATGGCACCCACATGTGTGGTGTGTAAATGTGTGCGAGGACATGTACACAGATACGTACACACACACAGACATACACACACACACACACACACACACAGGAGTATTATTCAGCCATAAAGAGGAACAAAATCATGTCATTTATAGGAAAATGGACGAAGCTAAAGATAGACTAATAAAAGGAGCCAGTGTTAGAAAACAAAGTGTCGCCGGGCTGTGGTGGCACATGCCTTTAATCCCAGCACTTGGGAGGCAGAGGCAGGAGGATTTCTGAGTTCGAGACCAGCCTGGTCTACAGAGTGAGTTCCAAGACAGCCCAGGGCTACTCAGAGAAGCCCTGTCTCGAAAAACCAAAAAAAAAAAAAAAAAAAAAGAAAGAAAGAAAGAAAGAAAGAAAGAAAGAAAGAAAACAAAACGTCCAGTGTTTTCTCTCATATGTGAAACTGTCAAGGGAAGGGGGGTGGTATCAGAGACCACAAGATACAGACCACAAAGGTAGGATATGACCACAAAGGTAGGATAAAGACCACAAGGTAGGGTAATGACCACAAAGGTAGGGTAATGACCACAAAGGTAGGGTAATGACCACAAAGATAGGGTAATGACCACTAGAGAGGGGGGCTTGGAGGAGAAGAAGGTGATAGTCGTGAGGATATGATTAAAGTATGCTTTGGGAAGCTAGAGAGAGGCACTGAGTTCAATTCTCAGCAACTCCATGGTGGCTCACAACCTTCTGTAATAGGATCTCCTGGTGTGTCTGAGGACAGCGACAGTGTACACACATACATAAAATAAATAAATAGAGCCGGGTGGTAGCATGTGTTTAATCCCAGCACTTGGGAGGCATAGACAGGCGGATTTCTGAGTTCAAGGCCAGCCTGGTCTACAGAGTGAGTTCCAGGACAGCCAAGGCTACACACAGAGAAACCCTGTCTCTGAAAAAAGAAAAAACAAAAAACAAAAACAAAATAATAAAATAAAATAAATAAATAGTTTTTTTTGTTTTGTTTTGTTTTGTGTTTTTCAAGACAGGGTTTCTCTGTATAGCCCTGGCTGTCCTGGAACTCACTCTGTAGACCAAGCTGGCCTCGAACTCAGAAATCCGCCTGCCTCTGCCTCCCAAGTGCTGGGATTAAAGGTGTGTGCCGCCGCCGCCACCACCCAGCTATAAATAGTTTTTTTTTTTTTTAAAGTATGGTTTTAATTTTTAATTTTGTTATGTTTCTACTTGTGTGTGTTGGGGGAGTATTCCTGTGTGTGCTTATGAGCACACACACACAGGTGTGGAGGCCAAGTTTTAGGAGTTGGCTCTCTCCTTGCAGCACATAGATTTTAGGGATGGAATTTAGGTCAGAAGGCTTAGCAGCCAGTGCCATAAGAGTGTTAATATGTTTTTAGGAAAATTTTGCGATAAAATTCATTATTCATAGTTCCTATGTACTAATAATAAACACTGGAAAAGGAAATTAGGCTAGGCTGGGGGCTGAGGAAGAAAGACCTTAAGAAGGCCAGTCTAGGTTACGTGACAGGTAACATTTTAGCCCAGGATGCATAGCAGGTCTGTTTCAGAATGAGGAGGGGGAGGGAAGAGAAGGGAAGGAAAGGAAGGAGGGAAGGGGGAAGAAGAAGAGAGAGGAGAGGGGAGGGAGAGGAACAGGGGAGGGAGGGAGAGGAGGGAAGGGGGAGAGGGAAAGGAGGGGAGAAGAAAGAGGACCAAGAATACAGCTGAGAGAAGGAGTGTTTGCTTAGCATGGGTGACACCCTAGCTTCATTCCTACATTCAAAAAGAAGAAAAAGAAATGTGATGTTATTAATGAAAACTCAAGCACTAAAGCAAGCAAGCTGATGGCGACTCGAACCACAGACAGCGCTTTGACCTGGGATGAAAATACTCTAGATTGAAACTTGAATCTTCGTAAGGTGATAGAGAACATTTATAAAAAGCAAGTATCCTGGTTAGCATACAAGACAGGCGTGATGATTATTTTGTAACTCTCCTTTATGTTTCATATGATTTAAAAGACAGCTGGATAATAAAAAATCAATGCGAATGTGCCAGAAAAGCATGCAGATACAATCTATGAATAAGAGCAGAAAGGAAGGTGGAAAGAGTCGGGTTATGTAGGAGAAAGTTCCTCCCAACCCTGAGATTGGCCTGCAGTAATCAGACCTCAATCTCGTAAGATGTTGTTTGTAATAATTCTCCTGACAATCTCTAAAACAACTAAAATGTACAGTCAAAATGACAGAGGGATTAAAAGGGACACCTTAGAAAATGTGGAGCTAACAGAGATGAAGTCAGTGGAGGGAGCTGTGCTTGAAAAGGAGTAAATTGAGGGACGCTTAGGGCAGACAGTGGTGCAACCTGAGAACATGAAATGGGAGTCAATGGGCAGGGACCTAATGCCTACACGAAGCCTTGCAAGCTGTTGCAGAAAGTTCACAATCTAGTCCAAGGGTACTTAGGGTGTTCTGTGCTCTCCCCGTCTCTGTCTCTCTGTCTCTCTCTCTTTCTCTCGTGTGTGTCTGTGTGTGTGTGTGTGTGTGTGTGTGTGTGTGTCTGTGTCTGTCTCTGTGTGTGTGTCTGTGTCTGTCTGTGTGTCTGTGTCTGTCTGTGTCTGTCTGTGTGTCTGTGTCTGTGTGTGTGTGTGTGTATGTGTGTGTGTGTGTGTGTGTGTCAGAAAAGCATGCAGATACAATCTATGAATAAGACCAGAAAGGAAGGTGGAAAGAGTCGGGTTATGTAGGAGAAAGTTGCTCCCCATCCCTGAGATTGTCCTGCAGTAATCAGACCTCAATCTTCCAACCTCAATGTCTGTCTGTCTATCTTTATCTCTCCCTTTGAGACAGAGTCCCAAGTATCCCTGGCCTGGAACTCACAGAGATCCACTTGCTTCTGCCTCTCAAGTGCTGGAATGAAAAGCAGGTGCCACTACTCCTGGTCCAAAAACTGAATGGAGATCACCTAAGGTTCTTGAACCACCCACAAGGAATCTGGTTGTCCAGGGCTTTCCTACTGCGTTCAGAGCAGAATGTCCACTTGGAAGGCTACCGCAGTCACGTGTGATAGCTCTGAGTCTGCAAGGCTTCGCTTTATAAAATGCGTCTTGTCGACAACACGGACCAGCTTGGATCCTCTCCTGACTTCATAAGAAAGGAAGCTTCTTAAATCCTCGGCTTCCATCAAAGCTCCCACCGCAGGGCAAGTTCCTACAAGCATACTGCCCTGCCAGCTGGCTGAGTGGAGTCCCGGAGGCCACAGGGTCACCATGCTTGAAGTGGCTGTGAAAAGAGACCCCTAGAGGGGTTGGAAGGAAGGTCAGACTCAAGTTGCCTTTAGCTCCAAGTACTGAGATTATGGACAGGCATTGCCACCCCAATGGGATCTTTCTCTTCCCACTCAGGTTGTCAGGCTTGGTAGCTAAACACCTTTACCTCTGAGCCATCTCACTGGCCAAATGTTTCCTTTTTTTTAAGATTTATTATAGATAAACAGATATAGATATAGATATCATGAGTACACTGTTGCCCTCTTCAGACACACCAGAAGAGGGCATTGGATCCCATTACAAATGGTTGTGAGCCACCATGTGGTTGCTGGTATTTGAACTCAGGACCTCTGGAAGAGCAATTGGTGCTCTTAACCGCTGAGCCATCTCTCCAGCCCGAAATCTTTCTTGTTTAAAGTATACTTTTTAGAGGTGTACATTTGTTGTGCATACTTTCCCAGAGGGTTTTCACATAAATGTGGAATAAGCTTTAACCACACTCCCCACTCTTCCCTGACTTTCTCTCCTGATTTTTTTTTTCCTTGAGACTAGGTTGGGCAGGAACTGATTCCTGTAGGTTGCTCTCTGGCCTCCATTTATATTTCCCGGTGAGCGCATGCACGTGTACACACACACACACACACACACACACACACACAAATGTAATTAAAGCTGTTTTTTTTTTTTAAAAAAAAATCATCTAAGCAGGTACAGCCTAACAAAGTGGCTAATTTGAATTATCCCTATGAGAGCCCTTGGCTTCCGCATTGAGAATGGTGTCAGGGTTTGCCCTTAGTTACATAGGATTACGTATTCCCACTTATGGTTTTGTACAGTAGGGTGACTTAAATTTTTTGAACTTATATCAACTGGTTGACTTCCCAAAAGTACTTGATTGTACCATAGAGAGAACCATAGAGGGCTGGCAAGATGGCTCAGTGGGGAAAGGGGCTTGCAGACAAGCCTAAGCCCATCTCAGTCCCTGGACGCCACGTGGAGAAAGGAGAAAACTAATTTCAAGTTGCAACCTCCACTTACTACTCTTCTCACAATGAAGGGATGGGCAGGGAGACAGACAGGCCCGGGAGAATCATAGAGAAATGGATTACTCAGGCATTATTTGACCCACAAGAAAGAATCCTGTTTCCCTTGGGGAACCACGACACCCTCTTCCACAGTGACACCCACCTTCCCAATACCACTATGCCCAACTTAGATACCTTTTAAAAAAAGATTTACTTATTTATTTTATGTGAGTATACTGTCCTGTCACTGTCTTCAGACACACCAAAAGAGGGCATCGGATCCCATTACAGATGGTTGTGAGCCACCATGTGGTGGCTGGGAGTTGAATTCAGGACCTCTGGAAGAGCAGCTGGTGCTCTTAACCACTGAGCCATCTCTCCAATCCCTTAGATACCTTCTTAACACAATCACATCTATAACATCTCTTTTTCCATATAAAGTAACAGTCACTGATTTACAGGCCCAGGATGTGGAGACTTGGGGACCCTTCTGTAGATGCTTGGACAGGCA
>JADRCD010227948.1:0-15296 GCA_019843815.1 Montemys delectorum
CACCTGTGAGCTCTAGGACTGTCTTTTCTAAACATAACAGACCTTTTCACTTGTCACTCTCTAAATAGTACAGTATAACATAACAAAACAATACAGTATTTATGAAACTTTTACATTATGTCAGGTAGTATGACTAATCTAGAGATTATCTAAATTATACAGGAGAATGCTTGTATGTTCTGTGCAAATACTATACCATTTTAGACAATGGACTTGAGTATGCTCAATTTTGGTAGCTGATAGGGTCTTATTAGTGACTCCTACAGATTACATTTCACAGTTCACAGTAACGGTGTAAGGCACATGGCAGAATCTTTCACCTAAGGGTTAAGAAACTGAGGGTCAGATAGCGTGATGGCTGATCTCCACTGTCAACTTGATACACCTGGAAAGAGGAAACTTCAGCTGAAGAATTGCCTCCATCAGACTGGCTTGTGGGTATAGGAAGATAGCTGACCTTGAACCTAAGATCGGGCCAGTAAGCAGCGGCCCTCTGCCGATTGCTTCAGGCTTTGACCTTGAGTTCCCGTCTTGGATTCTCTTCGCGGTGGACTACAAACTGTAAGATGAAATAAACTCTTTTCCTCCCCACGTTTGCTTGTGGTCAAGGTGTTTATCAAACCAACAGCAAACAGACAGGAGCTAAGACCGATGGGTTGCACACTCTGCTCAAAGTCTAGAGCCAGTGGTGGAGGTGAGGGTAAGTGTCTGTCTGGGTTCCACTCCACCAGCATTCTGATCTCTGCAATACCACAGGCTTTCTGTGCTCGATTCTGGCCCAGCCAGCTCTGAATCCCTAAAGCTCGAGTTGCCACATGGTTTTCTTGTAACTGTTCATCTCTTCTGATGCCCTGTGCTTTTTCACCGCCCTACGGTCGGTTACTGCCTCCTGAGGAAAAGGTCCTCAGAGGTATTAAACCTACCTCAGAGGTACTAAATACTTCTCCGTTTTCCTGTGGTGCCCCTTTCCATACCTTCAAGATCCTCTAGATCCAGGCTCCACCCACCCCCACCCCCAACTCACTGTCTCAAGGCCCCTCACATCAGCATCCCAGCTGGTCTGTCCAATACCCCCATATACACTCAGTGTCAACTGAGAGGTCACCTCTTCATTTTCCCTCTCTATAGCTCCTGGTGGGAAGAATCCACAGGTCTAGATGCCAACAGTAGCCAAAGCTCCCATCTCCTACCACATCCAAGGTCTCTTGATCACCTCTGATCCTTCCTTCCTCCCAATCAGGATAAAATTTCTCACACGGGTCCTCTCTGTTGGTCACTGCTCACTCCCGTCCCCCGCCCCCCAACACACACACACACTGGCTCAGGGCATAGGGCTTACCACCAGGCACACAGGTCTTATCTCTGTGCAAATACTTCCTGTTTCTCCAACTCTGGTTCTCACCCAATCAGTAATCAGGGTAAACTTCCTTCGACAATTTACTGAACAAACATTTACTGTATAACTGCTCTAGGTAGGGTTCTGGCTAGGCCTACAAGGGAGACCAAACCCAGTCTATGGCCTGAGGAGGTTCTGGTAGAGAGGAAAGCCCAGACGTGGGTATGGGTATGATGCTCTGGGGTGGTCTGCCTGCCCTTCTCCTAACCCCACTTCTGCTCCTTGCTCACCATCTTACACTGGTGCAAGTGGCTTACCCTTTCAGAACCTGAGTTTTTTTTTTTAGCTGCGCATGGGAGTAAATGCAGGGTGGTTTTGTTGTTGAAAATTAAAGAAGATAAAGGAGAATGAAGGGTGTGGCAGAGCACCTGAGATAGGGATACGAGCTAGCTCCCGGAGCCAAGAACTGGTGCCACCTTTTAGACAGAAACCAAGAGATTTCCACCTGCTGGCCGGTCAGCCAAGCAGGCGGATGACAAGAATGTGTTAAAGAGCAGTGTGTTCGTCTGTGCTTGGGGTAAGGTGGGAACCGCAGAGAGCACTGAGACATAACCCCTCAGTTAAGTGGCGCGAGTGGGTTGGGGAGTGATTAGCTGTAGTGTGTCTCTCTGTACGTGACAAGAAAACATTTCAGGGTAAGACTGTTTCCTGAGTAAATGCTAATTCTGTGGGCAGTCTATCAGGGAGAGATCACTGCAGGCCTGGGGTAGCTGGGAAAGGTCTCTCTGTTGAAGAGTCAGCAGGCAAAAATCTCAGCACCCCAGGCAAAGCAATCAACACTCGAGGACGCACAGTGAAAACAGTTTCTCCTCAACACACCTCCCCGGCATAATAAGCAACCAAAGCAGCCAACCTCTGTGTGAGCAGTCTTGTTTGGTTCTTAGTTCTTCAGGCCTGGATTTTCAGGAAACATGATAAGGAAAAGAGGGGGGGACGCTAGAAAAATCTGGAAGACTGAGCCTGGTGCCACAGGCCTGTAATCCCAGTTTCTCTGAGGCTGAAGCAGGAGAGACACAATCCAAGGCCTGCCTGGGCTACAGAGAGAGCCTAAGTTCAACTTGAACTTGTCCTTGTCAGTGAGAGCTTGTCCCCAAATGAAAAGTAAGGCGAAGAGGCTCAGGAGTACCCACCCATCTTTGGGAACTTATAAAAAGTTTATGGTTGCAGAGGTGGGGGCAGTTGGGGCAGCATTTTCTTCAGTGTACCCACTGGTAGGGTGCCCACACTTCTGTAAACATTTACTGTGCAGCTGCCCCACTGAGGGCTCTAGCTAGGTTGTAAACAACCTGAAGTAGGGTTCTGCCCTCGATTCTGTAAACAACCCTAATGAAACTCACGGCTTACAAAAACAAACAACGTAACACGCAACACAAAAGAGATATGAAAATAAAAGAGATTAAATGAAAAGGGCCAGGCAGTGGTGGCACATGCCTTTAATCCCAGCACTTGGGAAGCAGAGGCAGGCGGAGGCAGGCAGATTTCTGAGTTCAAGGCCAGCCTGCTCTACAGTGTGAGGTCCAGGACAGCCAGGACTATACAGTGAAACCCTGTCTCTCGAAAAACAAAAACAAAAAAAAAAAGAAAGAAAGAAAGAAAAGAGGAAGAGTAATATCGAGAATAAGAGTGGTCACAAGTGTGTGTGTGTGTGTGTGTGTGTGTGTGTGTGTGTGTGTGTGTGTGTAAGAGAGAGAGAGGAGAGAGGGAGGGAGAGAGAGGCCGCACAGTCTTCCTTCCATCTTGACCTAATTTACACCACCACGCCCTGAGTGATGGTCTTATACAGGAACTGTATCCCATCTCTTACAACACTTCCAGTGTGTCACATTCCGATCTCAACTCTTTGGCTGAGCGACAGCTGCAGGTCTGACCTTTCCTCTACTGTTCTCACTTGCACTCTTAATGCAAGGCCCTTTCTGTCCCTCACACAGACTACACTTGCCTAAGAGAGTCGGCTCTTTTTCAAATAAAGTTTAGGATAACGTACAACAGACTTCAAGGTAATATTCTTTCCATAGGTGGTGAAGAAGCCGCAGCAGAGAACCCGAGTGTCTGAATAGCAATGGAATCAGGAGCAATATCATCTCAGGGGTAGGGACATCACCTGGTTTCCAAATGTGTTGATTGAATATTTGAACAGCTGTTAAAAAGGTGAACCCCAGAAACTCACCTCCAGCCACCAGAACACTTTCTGGGAGTTGCCTGCAAATGTTATGTTAGTTATGTTAGAAATGTTACGTTCATCTGAGAAAGAACCTTACTGCCTTGCCACTCTGTTTTCTGCTTCCGGAGCTTAAGCAATCCCGCGGTCTCCTGTCTCCGCCTCCTGAGTGGTAGAGACTACAGACTCATTGCTCTTAGCTCTGTTTCTTACTCCACCTGAAGCCTGAAGGACCTTCCCGGGGTGGGAAGGAGGGATATGTTTGCTATTTAGTTTCTTGAGTCTTGTCTGCTCCAATTTACTTCCTGTTTCAAAGTCTCATCTCCCTCCTCTGACTCTCTGACCTGCTTGGGGGGGGGGGGGGGTGAGGGGGTCCTGCTACCTCCCTCCTCTGACTCTCTGACCTGCTTCTTGGGCTGCTTCAGGGGGAGTCCTGCTACCTTCCTGTCCCAACGTGACACTTGACACCCCTTCCCCAGGCTCTGATCCTGATTTTTGCTCTATAGCTGGGGATAAGTGGTAGAGCCCTTGCCTTCAACCCTGCCGTGAGTGTTGGTGGTCTCTGCCACCACTGCCCAGCCAGAAGGATAGTTTTTAAAAGGACAGATGCTGGCCACACTGAAAGAAATATATGTACTAATAGCTATGTTTCAAAACATTTAGAAACCAAGAAATGGTTATTTCTTTGCCATTGTTTGTTTGATTCTTCAAGACGATTTCTCTGTAGCCCTGGTTGTGCTGGAAGTCACTCTGTAGACCAGGCTGGCTCTGAGATCTGCTTGCCTCTGCTTCCCAAGTGCAGGGATTAAAGGCATGCGCCACCACTGCCCAGCCACTATTGGTCATTTCTGAGTGTAGAAATGATGTGTGTGCTACTTGGTGCCTGCATCAGTAGCTGTATATAACTCTTATGACATTCAATAGTTTGGTCATATTTATTAAGCTCGAGTCTACATGTGGTGTGTGTGTGTGTGTGTGTGTGTGTGTGTGTGTGTGTGTGTAGGTAGGTAGGTCAGTCGGTCGGTCTGAGGGCAACCTGAGGGGAGTCATTTTTCTCCTTCTATCACGTGGGTCTTGGGGATTGAACTCTGGTCATCAGGGTTATCGGCAGGCACCTTTCCTGCTGAGCCATCTCTCTGATCCATTTTTCACTTTACTCTTCTTGTCTTTTAGAGTAATTGCTTTGGCTGCAGTGTTCAAAGAGAAAACCCAGCTGGATGTGGTAGTGAGCAAATGTGATCCCAGCACTCAGGAGGACGAGGCAGGAGAATTACCAGAAGTTTGAGTCCAGTTTGGACCCTACAGTTATAGTGAGTTCCAGGGCAGCCTAACCAACAGATCTGTGAGATTCTGACTCAAAAACACGAGTGATCTCGAGGACAGGAGAGAAGCTGGGAAGCTGTTAGAGCTGACAATCACTGAGGAGTGAACAAGGCTGTGTGTTGGAAGCAACTACCGAATAAGGCTCAAGGGCTCCTCCACACATAGTTTGCAAACTTGACTGGACATTTGAACAGCTGTTAAAAAGGCGAACCCCAGAAACTTGTCTCCAGCCACTAGAACACTTTCTGGGTGTTGCCTGCAAATGTTATGTTAGTTATGTTAGAAATGTTCTGTTGTTGTCAGATGAACCTCATGGTGTTGCCCCGCAGTTCTTAGGCTTAAGCAATCCTGCTTTCTCTGCCCCCTGAGCAGTAGAGACTCCAGACTCACGCCATCATGCCTGGCCTGGCATTATCAATTTTAAGGTACTTGTCTGTCCTCCTCCTGAGACAGGCGGCTTAGCGGAGATTGTTCTGTAGCTAGCTGGACATCGGTCTGTAGACTGGGCCTTGGGAGTCATTGACCTATTAGACATTTTTTTTTTCTAAATGTCCTTTAGTCCAGTTTTTTCATCTTATCTCTTGCTGTTGTAATTAAGTATTATCAAGGGATAGCTTTGGAGTACTTGCAGTCTGTGCTCATTATATGAGAGTCAGTAATCTGCAAGATCTCTTCTAAGGTCTCTAGGACGAGAACAAGGACAGAGAACTTCAATGGCTGTGAGCCCTTGATTTATTTTGTTAGTGTGTCTGGGGCTTGTGGCTCTTAACTGAGGCTCCAAGGTGATGGCTTGTCAGTTTTTCCTTTGAGGACAACAATCCCAGGTCACACCCTTCCTCTCACTGTAGCTAAGCCTCCATAGCAAACACACCTACGTCTGGTATTTCTGAACTGATAGCTATGTGCTGAAGACACGCTGTTCTAGGAGCCAGGCTCATTTTGCAATTTCTCCTCCTCCACCGCCCCTTGGTCCTGCTGATGAGCGTCTCTGAGTCTGGACTCGTGACAAGCCATAGGTTCTGGGTGTTCTTTCTAGGATTGTCACAGCACTGTTGACTTGTCAGAAATAGCAGGAGTTCAAAAGGATGATGATCTCTGGGAACGGAGGTCTGCGCATGGAGGTCTGGGCACAGAGGTCTAGGCATGGAGGTCTGGGCATGGAGGTCTGCGCATGGAGGTCTGCACATGGAGGTCTGGGCACAGAGGTCTAGGCACGGAGGTCTGGGCACAGAGGTCTAGGCACGGAGGTCTGGGCACAGAGGTCTAGGCACGGAGGTCTGGGCATGGAGGTCTGCGCATGGAGGTCTGGTGTAGGTATAGGCAGGTCATTTGATCACAACTTGGTCCTTCCCATGCTTACAGCAAGGGGCTCAGAATCCGTAACTAGGAAAGGGTTTCTAATTTTCAGTCTTTTGAATACCGTCCTCATGATTTTTGCCAAATCCATGTGCTAGTGCTAGCCATCTGTTATTTATTTCATATTTTTATTAAATTCATGACTGCGCTTTGCCATAGCGATCACTTCAAGCCTCCCTGTAAACAAGATATTCATGAAGTCACCAATCCATGAAATCAGATCTGCTAGGATACCCACTAACTCCCAGCACCTTTGGTGATGCTGGGTACTCCCTAACCTAACTCCTCTCCTGCCGTTAGAGCTGAGCATCATACCTTGAGACCAGTAGCCTAAGCAAGCCCAGGACTTAACAGGAGGGTGAGGGGCCAGGGAGACGGCTCAGTGGGAAGAAGCTAGTCACACTAGGGATAACCCTTGTAGTCTCCAGAATCCTCCTAGAGAGCCAAATATTCCTGTAAGCCTGGTGTTCCTCCTGTGAGATAGGAGGCAGAGACACGGTGGGGACGGGGAGCTCCTGTGCTCGTTGCCCCCACCCCTCCCAGGCTGCAGTGCTCAGCATAGGAACACAAACAAGAGAGATCCTGCCTCAGCAAGGTGGGGGTAAAATCCAACACCTGAAAGTTGTTTTTGAACTCTACATTCACACCGTGGCTCATGTGCTCTCTCCCTCCCTCCCCTCTCTCACTGTCTGTCTCTCTTTGTTTCTCTCTGTCTTTCTGTCTCTCTATCTCTCAGTTCCTCTCTGATTCTCTGTTTTTCTCTCTCTCTGTCTCTCTTTCTCTCTCTGATTCTCTGCCTCTCCCTGTCTCTGTCTTTATCTTTTATCTCTCTCTGATTCTCTGTCTCTGTCTTTCTCTATGTGTCTCTCTCTATCTCTCTCCTCTTCATCTGTTTCTCTCTGATTCTCTGTCTCTCCCTTTTTCTGTCTGCCCCAACTCTCCCTCTCTTACACACACACACACATACACACCATGCCCACGAGACAGATGACTCCAGACCCATCAATTCATCACAGTGTGCATGCCAATTGTAAGAATAAAAACTACTCTTATGTCCTTTTGCTGCAGACGTCATGGTTCAAGGCAGGAACCCTTACCTGGTATGTGTTCAGCAAATCTGAAATTGAAGGGCAGTGATGGAGAAGAAAGAACAAAGAAGCACAAAGTCAAATGAAATATATGAAGATACCATAATGGAACCCATTACTTCATGTTACTTTTTTTTTTTTTTTTTTTTTTTTTAACAGTCTCACTTTGTAGCCTAAGCTGGCCTAGAACTCACTGTATAAACCAAACTGGCTTCGAACTCACAGAGATCCCCTTGCCTTTGTCTTCCAAGTGCTGGGACTAAAAATGATTAGATGCCCTCTTTTGAACTCCAAGGGCACTAGGTAAACATGGTACACAACCACAGGTGCAGATAAAACACCCATACACCTAAATCTAAAAAAGATTGAAGTCCATAGTCTTCTAATTATGAGATTGATTAGAAACTGAGTTCTTTCTTAGATAGAGTACCAGAATACCCCCCGAACTGACCCTCTGGGGCAGCTGTAACTCCTCCATAACCAGGAAGCTACTAATGAGATTGCTGAATATAAGGATTGACCTGCAGAGTGTGGGCAGATGACTCAGTGGGTAAAGTGCTTATTGAGTGAGTGTGAAGAGTTCAAATTCTGAAAGTCTATGTAAAAATCTGGGTTGTCAGCCATGGTGGCTACTGTAATCCTAGCACTCAGGAGGCAGAGACAGGTGATCCCCGGAGCAAGCTGGTTAGCAGCTAGGGCAGCTGGAATTGATGAGCTCTAAGTTCAACAAGAGACCCTGCCTGAATCAATAAAGTGGAGAGCAATCAAGGAAGATGTCAATGTCAACTTTGGGCCCCCATATACATTTCCATACCAGGCATGTGCACAGGCACCTGCATACACACACACACACACACACACACACACAGGAATCCTCCAGTAGGCCTTAATCCCAGAAGCAGGTGCCATCCCTCAGCTCCTCTGCCATGTTTCTACCTTACTCACATGGCTATGGAAACAGCATGCTGGGCTGCTGTTGCTGTGGGCCCTGAATCCTGTGATGTCTGTGTCCCATCGCCAAAGCAGCTATGAAGGGAGCTCATGACTTGATCTCTTTCTGCCTTTTAAATCTCTCATGTGCGTGCATCTCATTTGGTAGAACTCTCTTTACCCAGACCCTAACTATAAGGGGAGTCTGAGAAATATAGTTTATGGGAGCAGAAGAAGGCTCAGGAAAAAGAGACTAGATTTGAGGAGCCAGTCAGGTAGACCCAGGACATTGCCTGTCATTGGCAGAACAGCTTCTGTGAAGGAAGAAATCAGAGAGCGGGAAAAGGGAACATGATTAAAGTGGTTTTTTAGTCTCTCTCTCTCTCTCTCTCTCTCTCTCTCTCTCTCTCTCTCTCTCTCTCTCTTTCTCTCTCTCTTTCTCTCTTTGTGTGTATGTGTGTGTGCGTGTGTGTGTGTGTGTGTGTGAGAGAGAGAGAGAGAGAGAGAGAGAGATTATATAATCTGAAGTTACATACACACAAGTAAAGTCAATAAAAATGACCTTGATGGTACAAATTGACCTGCCATTCCCAAACATTGGGAGTAAGCCCATGTCTATGGAAGATGCCTATGGGGGAAGGTCTGTGTGAAGCCTTGGTTTTGGTTGTTTAACAGAGTCTTGCTATAAAACTCATGCTGGCCTTTAGCCCAAGGCAGTCCTCCTTCCTCAACTTCTCCAGTGCAGGGATTACAGGGATACCTTCCCATGCCTGCCTAGTCATGCCTTCTATGACTTGTCTGGTGTTGACCTCAGCGGCACGTTCTGTCTCTATGAGCCTTATATACTCTTTTACTATGGGATGGTATGACATCCCTTTCATGG
The DNA here is from genome assembly GCA_019843815.1 of Montemys delectorum. Taxonomy (NCBI): domain Eukaryota; kingdom Metazoa; phylum Chordata; class Mammalia; order Rodentia; family Muridae; genus Montemys; species Montemys delectorum. The sequence goes on from JADRCD010227948.1 coordinate 9,135, forward strand.
TCCCCCAACATTCAACACATTAGACTCACCAGATCTGAATACATGCTTGGCCTCTTGTGTCACCTTTCCAACACAGTGACAAAACACCAGAGGTATTTGTTAGGAGGAAAAGCTTATTTAGATTCACGGTTTCAATCCATGATTGGTTGGTTGTGTAGCTTTGGGCTGTGCAAAGATCAGTATATCACAGCAGGAGCGCACGGCAGCGGACTGTAATGCCGGTAAAGGGAAGACAGAACTAGACAGACTGCTGGCAGGCCAGCCTAGCCTAATCAGTAAACTTCAGGCAAATAAGAGAACATGTCTCAAAAAACAAGATGTGTGTGTGTGTGTGGGGGGGGGCTGAAGAGATGGCTCAGCCAGTAAGAGCACTGACTGCTCTTCTGGAGGTCCTGAGTTCAAATCCCAGCAACCATATGGTGGCTAACAACCACCTGTAATGAGATCTGATGCCCTCCTCTGGTGTGTCTGAGGACAGCTACCGTATACATACAAATAATAAATAAATGAATCTTAAAAAAAAGAAAAAACAAGGTGGGAGAGCGGGGAGGTGGCTCCGTGGTTGAGGGGGTACTCCTGAGCAAACCTGGAAACATGGCGAGTTCAAACCCCTGATCCTATATAAAGGTGAAAGGAGAGGACTGACTCCACAAAGATGTCCTTTGATGTCTACATGTGCACACACATGCATCACACACACATATACAATACTAATAAGCCAAACAACACTAGTAACAAAAGCTAAATGGAAAGCTTTTCAGGAGAGCTCCTGAGGAACAATACTCAGTGGTGATCTCTGATCTCCACAAACACATGGACACACATCCCTGGGTACACACACACACACACACACACACACACACATACACACACCTTAAAAAAATAAAGATTAGCTTCTTTTTGTTTCCTAGTAATATTACTTCCTCACAAATATTCTTGTGATTATTATTATTATTTTGTTTGTTTGTTTGGATATGAACTCCCCCCACAAAGACTTGTATTGGTCCCTAACTGGTAGTGTAAGAATTGAGCAAACAGGGACACCTCATAAAAATACCAGGAAGCTATCAATGTCCATTAAGCTTAAAGTCAAGGAGCTTCAAAAGAGTTTACTGAAAAACATCGGTCCCCAGGAGATGCCCTAATTGTAGAGAGTAATGCTTGGTTCCAGGAAACGTCTCACCTGCAGTGAGGGGTGGATCTCTCTCCACCCCTTTCTATGTATAAAAGGCATCTCCTCCTCACCTGGGGTACAAAGGGCAATGGATACAAAGAACAATGAGCTCCACCAATGAGAGGTAACCCACTCACGCTGTAAACTAAAACCTATGTTCTGAAAGCGTATAAAGAATGTGTGCTTTTGTTCCTCGTGGTCGCCTTTGCCCTGATTGTGGGACGACCCCAGTATACTGGATCATTAAACCTCTTGCTTATTGCATCGATCTCCCTGTCTCTGTGTCTTCATAAGTGGGACATCCATCTCCAGATGTAACATCTTGGTGCATTGGCCGGGAATCGTCCTCCTTGCAGGACCAGTGACTAGAGATTGGAGGTCTCAAGTTTTTGCCACAGTTTCTGTTTGTCTTTCTGTTCATCAAAGTCTGAGTCTGTAAGTCTGTTTGAACTTTTGCTTGTAAGTGTCGGGAGACTTGGAGAGCCTATCGTGTCTGGTTCGATCAAGTGCTATGGGCAGATGTGCCTTAACGTTTCAGCCATGGGGAGGGGGGAGATGGGGGACTTAAGGATGCTTCAGACCCCCCTGGAGGGAGCCGGGAAGGCTCTGCTCCTTCTGGAAACAGCAAGACAATATGGGCGGGAGCCAAGTCTTACTATATTCTTCAGCCCCAACCCCCACCCCGGGAGCTGGGAAGGCTCTGCTGTTCTGTGGCTCTGTGGCTCTGTGGCTCTGCTCCTTCTGGAAACAGCAAGACAATATTGGCAAGAGTCTTGCTATAACCTGGTTTATCTGGCCCCTGCTGTGTGCAGGAGCACTTACTTTGTTTTGGCTGGCTGGCTTGAGCGAGCATCTCTGTTATCTGGCTTTGTTATCTGTGTGTGCAAGAGCACCTAGTGTCTGTAATTGGGCCCATGGAAGGGATGAACTGTGTGTTGATTGTCTTTCTCTGTGTTCATGGACCTGGACGCCCACCCATGGCAAGGTTGAGCTTTCTGTGTGGTAATTGTTTTTTTCTGTGCTTCTTGGTATATTGTTCTATGTTCTTGGACTTTAGACTGATGACATATACCCCCTTGACCAATGGACGGACGTTAAAGCTAGGGCAACAGCTGTGGTGGTGGCAGCAGGTGGGGCAGGCACTCCTGGAGGCTGGGGCCTGCAGCTGCTCCTGGGCTTGGGGGAGGAGCAGGCTGTGCACTCTGAGGCTCGGTGCTGTGGTCCCACCTGGGGCTGGCAGCAGGAGAGGCGGCGGGGATGCACTATTCGCTGCCATGGACAACAAGACGTTCACCAAAGAGCTAGGCCAGTGGAAGAGGCAGGTGCTTTGCAGCCCTCGGCACCCCCAGTTCTAGCCACCACGGGCTCTGCAGGGGCCGGGTTCAGATGCAGATGGAGGGCAGGGCCCAGCAGCTGGAACAGGGAGTAAACAGGCAGAGACCCCTAAGTTGTAATTTTAAAGCCTCAAGAGTCATGCCTTGCCCGTGTGCCTCCTCTGGGAGAGTGTTTGTGTGAATGAATGAACGCAGGCCCATTTTGCTATTTAGATGAATGATTGTGGGAGTGTGTGAAGAGTCGCATGAGAGGGAGAAGCAGCTTGCTGGGAAGGCCTGGACACATTTCCATGGTGACGGTGCACCGTGACTAGCTCCAGGACGACTGGGAAGGCCCACTGAGAAATGGAGTTTGCGGGTGGATTCATTCTTCATGATTCCCGCTAGTAATTTAAAATTATTACCCTGAGAGTTAAAATTTATATTTTATTTCTTTTTCCTTTTTTCCTTGGTTGGGTGATAGTCTGGGTGATGTGATTCGAGAGGCCAAAGTTGAGTCACGTGACCGAAGCATGCCAAGTTGAAACAAAGAACAGCTCTAAGGCCCCTTGCTGTAGCAAATTACAGGCTAGTCTGTGTGAGAGAGAACAGTGATAATTGCCTACTTTTAACAGATATTGATAAGAGTCTGAGGCTCTAAACAGAGAGCCAAACAGAAGAGAATCAAACAAAAAATATATCTTGATGATACTAAAATTTTGTTTTGAGATTTATATATTACAGAATATACAGCCTTGGTGAATTTCCTCATCAGACATGCTAAATTGACCTACCTGAACTCCGGACCTCAACTGGATCTAGTCAAAACACAGAAATCAGGTGACTGATAAATCCTGTTTTCCTGCCACCCCCTCCCCATGATATCTCAACGCCCATGTTCAGCTTGAAGAAGTTATGAAGAATTGTCGACCCAGTTCCCTGGGTTCTGGGGCTAGAAAGGGTTATTAATAGGTTCCATTCTAGGAAGGAAATAGCCAGAATTAATTGTATAGAAACCTTATGATTGTTACTAAGTTAAAGTCATACGTTCCTATTTGGTACATAATTTATTTTGATAATAATTTGGAGAAAAGAACCTTCTGATAATATTTACCCTGTACTGAAAATGATTTGATTGGTGCATAGATAATTTAAACTAGAAGCATTGTGTGACTAAAATTTGATCAGATATTTGAGTATTTCTTCAGATACACAGTTTATTCCCAGAAAGTTTGTTTTAACATTTATATCATTAGTTTTGAGTTTTGTATCCTATGTTTGTAGTAGTAATTGGTAAAAGTCGAGGCTTGTGTTATAAACCATTTATATCTTAAACTGGTATGCAAAAAATGAGTAAATGCTTTTAAAACGAGAATTTGTTGATAAGTTAGGTGAATGATAGTGTTCTCAGAGGTGTATTGACTGAGAGGTGTAGCTAATACAGTTCTCTTGTGCATACTTCACCAAAAATGAAGCTCTCTGTATCCACTTAAGAAATTTCTGGGGAGGGGGGAGGCAACAGGGGTTTGTTCTTGTTGGTTTTGTTTGTTTGTTTGTTGGAGGGGAAATGGGGAAAGGAGAAATTTACATGTAAATAAAGAAAATATCTAATAAAAAAAAAGAAATTTGTGGTTTCAGTAAGAGTTGTCTGCAGGCTTATAAGTAATTCTTTCATTTCCCCTAGTAGACAGGGCTTAGGCCCAGTCCTTCTGTTATTGTTATTATATCTTATTATATATTGTTATATATCTGAGTTGTTTTAGATCTATGAGTTTAGGGCCAAATTAACAAATTCATGGCTCTGAGCTTATTGTTTGGGTGATTTCAAGATTTTAATTAAAAATAGCTGAGAGTAGTTGACAGACAACAGTCCAGATTACTTTACATAGATAGTTGGTTTTCAAAAACATCATAAATCCACAGAATGTGACATTTAATTTATTCATTTGATTGGAGACTTCTCTGTTCCTGACAGCACCCCTTTCTCAGACTTAAAGAAGAAATTGAGCATCATTAGAGTAGCTCCAGTGGCGAGACAACTACTAGGCAAAAGTTGCCTCTTCATCTACAGACAATACTGTCCAAAAAGGACACATAAGCCTAGGACAGCTTATATCTGCCAAGACAGAGTTGGCAAGTCCTTAATATTCCTGTTTCTCTTGTCTGTCAGACATTCATGGGCCAGAAGGCTGAAGACTGATGCTCCAGTGTTTTGAAGTATGGACTGTCCAGGTATCCAGCAGTCTCTATCAATTGACAAAAATTTTGGAAGCTGTGTTAGGCTTCCCATATATTCTCTATTATTCAGTCATTCCTGAATTTCTGATTTCTGATGGAGTTGAAAGACTACAAAAGTTAGAAGGGTTGCGAGACAAGTCGTTAAGGGAACTAGTGCAGGTAGCTGAGAAAGTGTTTTATAACAGAAAAACAGAAAAAGAAAAGGAATGTTGCAGAAGGACTGTGAATGTGAAGAAGGCATAATGAAGGGAGAGAATGTTTAGAAGAGAGGAGACAGAAAGAATAAGAGGCTAGAGAGCTGAAGAGAGATAAGGGACAGGAAAAAAAGAAGCTAGGGAGCCTTGGGAGCCTAGTAAGATAGTACCTGGCAACAGAAGAGAATTCCTGACTAAAGACCAGTGTGCATACTTCAAGGAGAAAGGGCATTGGGCAAGAGAATGCCCCAAAAGGCCAAAGATTAGACCTGTTGTACTTTAAAGAGAGAGGTTTATGTGCTGCACTAAAAGAAGAAGTGTTGTTTTTACATAGACCACTCAGAAAGAGTCAAGGACAATTTAGCTAAGATTAGAGAGGTTTTAGAACAAAGGAAAAGAGAAAGAGCTCAAAGCAAAAATTGGTTTGAAACTTAGTTCAATTCCTCCCCTTGGTTCACAACTTTGGTCTCTACACTTCTAGGACCACTGAATATACTCCTATTATTGCTTAAATTGCTTGGTTGCCTTCATTACGTTAAGACAACAATATCAAGAAGTGAACCAAGATGAGATACAACAGTATAACGCATAATCTCAAGATTGAGATGTTCCTAAGAAAAAGGGGGGAATGTAAGAATTGAGGAAACAGGGACACCTCATAAAAATACCGGGAAGCCAGGAATGTCCATTAAGCTTAAAGTCAGGGAGATTCAAAGGGTTTACTGAATAAACATAGGTCCCAAGGAGATGTCCTAATTGCAGAGAGTAATGCTCAGTTCCAGGAAATGTCCCATCTGCAGTGAGGGATGGATCTCTCCCCACCCCTTTCTATGTATAAAAGGCATCTCCTCCTCACCTGGGGTACAAAGGGCAATGGATACAAAGAACAATGAGCGCCACTAATGAGAGATAATCAATTCATGCTGTAATCTAAAACTTATGTTCCGAAAGGGTATAAAGAGTGTGTGCTTTTGTTCCTCATGGTCGCCTTTGCTCCAATTGCAGGACGACCCCAGTATACTGGATCATTAAACCTCTTGCTTATTGCATCGATCTCTATCTCTGTGTCTTCATGAGTGGGACATCCATCTCCAGATCTAACAGTAGAAGATTTGGACACATTTTAGGTAGAGCCTCACTGGAAGAAATAGGAGTGGGATGTCTTGGAGGCTATATTGTGTCCTGGATGAATGAGTTCTCTCTCTCTCTCTCTCTCTCTCTCTCTCTCTCTCTCTCTCTCTCT
>JADRCD010227948.1:15306-52262 GCA_019843815.1 Montemys delectorum
TCTCTCTCTCTCTCTCTCTCTCTCTCTCTCTCTCTCTCTCTCTCTCTCTCAAATGCTTCCTAGCTGTCACGATGTATGATACTGGATTCCACTATGCTCTCTTTATTATGGTGGACTGAGAGACCTACCAACTGTAAGTCAAGATGAATCCTTTCTCCCTGAGGCTGTGCTCTTGGGTATTTGCCGTATCATCAAACTTTAGCTAAGAGGATTGTTGTCAATGTTACCCTCTCCTAGATTATAGATTCCATGATGGTTCTAGATAGAATATTTTTAGTCTGTTTTTGGATGGGGAAAGGAGGTATTGGGGTTAGACTCTGGAACCTCACTCATGCTAGGGAGGCCTACCCCCCGCTCTACTTGGAAACTTCATCCTTTTCCATTGAGGGCTGCTGGTTCTTGGTCAAGATCATAAATAGGAGCCTCATGCTAATGTCCAGCTTCTGGCTGTTGGTGCAGGACAGGCCTGAGATTCTGCATTCTAAGGTGCATGCTGTTTGTTCCTGTCTACAACACATACCCTGAGTAGCCAGAGAACAGGGAAGGCAGTGCTGGTACTCTCACCTCACTGAGCCAAAAGATGTGCACAGCATCTGTATAGAGCTGGAGGTGCAAAGACAAATTTTTCTCTTTGACATTGCTAAGCCAGCTGACTCATTCAAAACCAATACCCTTGGCCTTATAAGCAACTGAGCTACCTGCAGCCAATGAATGCAGGACAACGCTTGGCTCATTTGCATTTTGAAACTGTTTCCATCCCTTGCGCACACTCTGGTGGGGGTGCTAATGAACTGTGAACTGTTTAGGCCTGTAGGAGAGGAGAAAGCAGAGCTGACCCCAGGGGAATGGCTACCCATCTTCAAAAGTCAAAAGCTGCTATCACAAGGCGACAGTTTAGATCACACCACACACACACACACAGGACATTACCAGATGAACTGATGAAAATCAATGAGTTAATGATAATGTGCTGGTTTCTTGGTTGAGAGAGACTCAGCAGCATGGTGACATGAAATTGCTTGTGTCAGCAGAACATGGGAGAAGGATTGATGGGATTTCTCTACGATCTCTCCAACTTTTCTATAAATAAAATTCCAAAATAAAAAACTTTACTGCTTGACAAGCCTGTAATCCCAGCATTCAGGAGACTGAAAAAGGAGAATGGTGAATTTGGGACCACGGTGAGCTACATGGGGAGACCATCTCAAAAAAAAAAAAAAGAAAAAGAAAAGAAAAGAAAAAAAAAAAGAAAGAAAGAAAAGAAAAAGAAAGAAGAAAGAAAGAAACGAACAAACAAAACAGCTTATTTAAAATCTCAAGAGTTAGACTGTACCAATTTCCTTGCTTTGCACAGTGTCATTTGTAAATATAAAGCAAGTTTCTGTAATTATAAAACAATTGCTATTACTCAAGAAAAAATTAGAGACAAGTATTCATGAAAAATTTGTCTAATCAAGCCCAAGTAGCCAATTTAGGATGTTCGAGGGTTGCTAGTCCCCCATAGCACACTCAATAAGGCCACATGTCATTGATACCTATACTCCAGAAGTGCTTGGTCACACCTTGTGACATTATAATGTCCTGGCTGCTATGAGCTTATCTTCCTTTCTTGAGCACATCAGAAATTCTTCCCATTCTTCCAGTCTCAGTCTGTTTTCTGTTGCTTTAATACCACAGACGAGTTTACAAAAAATAAAGGGTTACTCTACTCACAGTTCTGGGAATGCAAGATAGAGGGGCCAGATCTGGTGAGGGCCTTTGTGGTAGTTTGAATAAGAATGCCCCAGACCCCCAGGCTCACATATTTGAATGCTTAGTTGCACCCTTCTCCCAGCCTTGAATAGACTAAACAAACCTCTGGTGGGTTTTACAACCTGGCCGGCTTTTGGAATTTCCTACTGTGCCTTGAGGAGTTGACCACCTGCTGAGCTTGCTTTGCAACTCAATCCAGCTGAAACCAAGGGATGGGTCTGTGGGTTTTGCCTATATAAATGCAGAGCTGAAAATTAAACTTTGAGACTTGATCAGAAATCTTTGTCTTGGCCTCATTCTTCTCTCAACCACCCTTCTTTTTTCATTCCCAGCCTCCCTTTCAGGTGAACCCAGTCCTCTGTGTGTGCTGACCAGGCTACACTTAGTCATTAGGGAGTGGCACTATTTGAAAGGATTAGAAGGATTAGGAAGGGTAGACTCGTTGGAGGAAGTGTGTTTAACTCAGAATGAGCTTTGAGGTTTCAAAAGCCCATGCCAGGCCCAGTTTTCTCCCACTCTGCCTGTGGTTCAGTACCTAAAGGTCTCAGATTCTTCCCTATAGCCTATGTGTCCCATCATGCTCACCCCCCCACCATGATGATAAGGGACCAGGCCTCTGAAGCTCTACGCAAACCCCCAATTAAATGCTTTCTCTTACATGAGCTGTTGTCTCTCCACAGCAATAGAACAGTGAGGAAGGCAGCCTTCTTGTTGCAGGGGGAAAGACAAGTGCTGGGTATCACACTGGAGATGGTACGTGATATCTCAGGTCTCCCTCCTCTTATAAAAATACGGTCCCATTAGAATCCCTTTAGAAGGGAGAATGTTAGTGGGATTAACATAAGAAATAATTCTCAAATGAGGGTGCTGGTAGATAAATCTCACAACCAGATATCCTGAGCTTGGAACCTACAGACAAAGCTGGATGCATGGTGTGTGTCAGTAATCCCATCTTTTGGGAATCCTGATGGGAGATGGAGACAGGACACTCAGACAGAAGCTCTAATATGCATAGGGCAGTGGCAAAGACAAGAGAGACTCTGCTTTAGGAACAAGGTGGAATAAAAGAACCTCTTGCCAAAAAGTTATTGACTGGCCTCCACACACATGCTGTAGCACACATGTGCTTACACACACACACACACACATACACACACACACACGCACACACACACACGCACACACACACACGCACACACACACACGCACACACACACACACGCACACACACACACACCAGGAATTGTTTTAAAAAAAAAGAATTGACAAACAGGGTTCCAAGAACTTAAAAAAACTTCTTGTCATCAATAGGGAGCAGACACAGCCTATAGAATGAGAACAAAAATCTTTGCCAACTATATAGCAGATAGGGGATTAGTATCTAGGATATAGAAAGAACTTTACAATCAAACACTGAAAAATCAAATCACCCAGTCCGAAAATGAGCTAATGTTATGAGTGGATAATTCTTAAGAGAAGAAATTCAAACTCCCAATAACTACTTCAAAAAGTGTGTTCAACATCCTAAACCATCATGAAAATGCAAGTTATAATCACTTTGAGATTGCATAAAAAAAAAAAAAAAAGGAAACTAGTATTCACTGCTGGTGGGAATGTAGGTTTGTACAGCCACTATGGAAATCAGCTCCTCAAAACATTAATAATAATAATAATAATAATAATAATAATAATATAACAACAACAACAACAACAACAACAAAAACCCTCAAAACGATCATATGACCAAGAGGCACTTTTTGTTTTGTTTTGTTTTGTTTTATTTTGTTTTGTTTTGTTTTGTTTTTCGAGACAGAGTTTCTCTGTGTAGCCCTGGCTGTCCTGGAACTCACTCTGTAGACCAGGCTGGCCTCGAACTCAGAAATCCACCTGCCTCTGCTTCCCAAGTGCTAGGATTAAAGGCATGTACCACCATTGCCTGGCCAAGAGGCACTTTTTTGAGAATATATCTAAAAGGACTCTAAGCTAATACACCACAGAGGCTCACATGCATCTGTGGCCATTGCTGCTCAATTCACAGAAGCCAGGAGATAGAACCAGTCTAGTTATCCATCAACAGACGAGTGGAAACACAGAAAGTGATATATATAACCGAATTTTTTGCAACCATCAAGAAAAATGAGGATTAAGGAGATGGCTCTGTCTGTGAAATGCTTGCCTACAAATGGCAAGATCTGAATGTAATCTCCGGAAGCCATGAATGTTTGTTGTGGTGGTTGTCTTGTTTTAAAGGTGGTCTAAAGAGATGGCTCACAGGTTAAGAGCACTCACTGCTCTTGCAGAGGATCCAGGTTTGCTTCCCAGCACATATAATGATGGCTCATAATCATTCATAATTCTACACCCAGGGGCTTCTGATACCCTCTTCTGGCCCCATGGGTATCAGCATGCATGTGGTACATATACACACATGCAGTAAAAGACTCATACATGTAAGTATTAAAAAAAATTGAAAATTCAGTCATGGTCAAACACATATATTCTCTGTTTGGGGGAGGCTGAGACAGGAGGATACTAAGGGGTCTTGGGCAACTAGCCAGTTAAATTGCAGGTTTCAGGCCAATCAGAGACCCTGACTAAAAACTAAGGTGTGTTGCAACTAAGGAATGATGATTGACCTCTGTGTCCACAAGCAGCTTCACGTACACACACACACACACACACACACACACACACACACACACACACAGAACAATGAAATCAGGACAACTTTAGGAAAACATTATGCTAAGCCAAAATAAGACAAATACTATATTTTACTCCCATATGTAGAACCTCAATGAAATTTACACATGTGTATACTTTATACATATATACACATTTACATGTACATGTGTGAGGAATCATAAAACTAAAAAAAGGGAAGGAAGCGATCTTAAGGGCAGTGTAAAATGAAAACAGTAATGGAGTACGTGCCATAAGAAAGCAAAAAGGGCAACTAATTGGGAGGAAGCAAGGGAACAATCTAGAAAGAAAAGTGAGGTGCACACAGGGGACAGTCAGGGAAGGAAGTGAGAAAAAAGTAGGGCAGGACACTGTCACAATGAAAACCATTACTTGTATGATAACCCCAAAACTGATTTAAAAAATAAAAAAAACCTGAAACCAAGCTGAGTGTGGTATCCTATGCCTTTCATCCCAGCACTCGGGAGAAAGAGGGAGGAGAATCTCTGAGTTGGAGGCCAGCCTGGTCTACAGAGTGAGTTCCAGAACAACCAGGACCACATAGATTTTGTCTCTAAAACAAAACAAAACCAAACAAACAAACAAACAAACAAAAAATCAAAAATAAAATCCAAATGAGTTTCAGCAGGGAGATTAAACCCACAGCACATAGGATTCCTGGGAATTGTGCTCAGGGCTCAGGGCTCAGGAGTGCTGTTCACGGGACAAATTTATTTATCTGTTCATTTTATTTTTGTATTTTTGTATTTTGAAGACAGATAGTCCAGGCTGGCTTGGAACTTTCTGCAGTCTTTCTCCTCTGCCTCCTGAGTTCTGGGGCTATAGACATGGGTCACTAAGCCTGTTAGCACACTGCTTAAATGCCAGGTCTTGGAATCATATCTTGCTGCAACTATGTTTCTTTACATAGGAAAGTCTGTAAGTCTGAACTTACAGAGAACTTGAACTTAGCCATTATTGTAAGTGTAATAGCTGACTACCAACTGGGCACACTACAGATGCTTAATAATTATTTCTGCCAGGCAGTGGTGGCACACGCCTTTAATCCCAGCACTTGGGAGGCAGAGGCAGGCAGATTTCTGAGTTCGAGGCCAGCCTGGTCTACAGAGTGAGTTCCAGGACAGCCAGGGCTACATAGAAAAACCCTGTCTCGAAAAACAAAACTAAAAAAAAAAAAAAAAAAAAAAAAATTTCTTAGCTGGAGAAAAGAATGAATTACTTCAGTATTTGAACTCTTGCCTGAAAACCATGGATTTCCCGATAATATTTTATTATGAAATGATATCCATTTGGTGGAACTTTTGGGGGAGGTTTGAGGAGCTTTTTTTTTTTAATCAGTAGACCTTGCTCAGTTCTGGAGAAGTCTTAGACAATCATAAAGGTCTTACTAAGTGATGGGTGCGGAGAGGCGGTCGTGTCAAAAGTACCACACACACTAGGCCCAAATAGTTCCACGTGTGAGATGTTTAATTGAGTGGGAGAGAGGGGGAAGTGGTGTGGAAAGAGAGGAGTGGGGGAGAGAGAAAGATGGAGGAATGTTCCCCATGTATGTATATGGGTTGTGACGTATGGCCCAGGTAAAGGTGGGAGGCAAGCCCTAGGGATTTTGGGAATATGGTGGCTGTTGCCCTAGCAACAGGTCTGTGGACCCACCCATACATAGGTGCAGGCTTTTGGTGATGCTAACACTAAGTCTTTGTTATCGATTGAATCTGGAATGGTTTCTCAGAGAAGTCATGTGTTGAAAGTGTGTTCCTAGATACTATTATTGGAAAGTGGTGGAAATACCAAGAGGTGTAGAGAGTAACTTTGAAGGTCTTCTTCTGTCCCAGACCCTGGATGCTTGGCTCTCTGAGCTTTTGGCATAGAAGAAGTGAGCAGCTTTGTTCAGCCGTATCATCCATCTGTGATATCCCACCTCAGCACAGGCCAGCCTGAGCTACATGGAGCCAAAGTGACTGTGGACTGAGCCCTCTGAGACAGGGAGCCAAAACAGATCTTTCCTTCTTTAAGGGGTCTCAGTTATCAGAATGACAGAAAGTTGGCTGTCACACTCTTCTAGAAGCTGGAACTGTAACTAAGATCATGGGTAGTGACTGTACACTGGTATCAGAGTGCTGTTCTCAGGACCGGCAGTGAGAATTGGGCTGTGGGCTGACCAACGACTGGGTCAGGGAATGTCTGCACGGTGTGCCAGGTGTTTAATGCTGTATCTGGCTTGTCCTTGCCTGTCCTTCAGTGTGATGGAAAAGGAAAGGAACTCACAGTCCACCTGCCTTTTTGGGAGATGAATGATCCCTGTTAGGCCAATCAGTCTTTTCTGTGGTTTTGAGAACTCAGAGCTACCTTCAGTGAGAGGGCTCAGAGGGTTGCTGTGTAAGCCTGGCACCCTGCAACACATGTAAAAGCAGAGGGAGAAAAAGTTGTCCTCTGACCTCTGCATGCACAGTATGTGTAACACATACACACACACACACACACACACACACACACACACACACACACACGTGTGCGTGTGCTAATAATAAAAATGTATTAAAAAGAATTTAAACTGGAGCTGACAGAGGAGGAACTCTCCTTGCTAGAGCCCAGAACACTGAACCCAGGGCAGCTGTCACCTCTCTTCTCTGTCATTCGGGGAGACTCAGCAGTAGGAGAGAACATGGGCATGAAGATACAGAAATAGAGAAGGAGAGAGATCCGACACTCATGCTGGGTGCTGGATCCAATTATACTTAAGGCCATCTCAGCTCTCTGAGCTTCCGGTTGTGACAGCCGACAAAGTCCCCAGCCTCGCTTTTTCCCCTGTGGCTGATCTAAATTTCTGCCAGTTGCTATGGAGTTTTGACTACTTCTATTGCTGGGAGAAGGTATACCCTTTCTTTTCCATTCCTAACGGGAACTGGCACCAGCCAGGGAGCTTGCTAGGTGTCTCTGCTCAGATGGAGCGCTGCCCTCTCAAAACCCAAAGCCGTCCTTCCATGTCATGTCACCAGAGGCCTCACCATAGACTGTACTTCCTGTCTCTTACATCCTGGTGGGGATATATGAGTAGCTTTTACTAAGGGGGTGTCAGTGAAAGTGGTGCGTGTCACTGCCTGGCTGGGAGGTACTCATCATGATTTCCTTTTTTGGTTTGTTTGGTTTGTTAGCCCAGGGTAGCCCAGAGCTAGAGGATAGTGAACTTTCTGTCTCAGGCTCTTGAGTACTGGGATTATATATAGGCTTGCACCACTTAACTGGATGAACTCAAATCATACTCTCAGGGTGATGAGATTGTGTTTGCCCGGTGTGGTGTTAGGATTGTTCTAAGGACCTTGCCCACGCAAATCCTCCATTACTGAGAGCTACAGTCAGTCCTTCCTCTCAGTTTTGCTTCCTACCAAGTGAATATACAGACTTCTCAGGCCTGCAGTGGCAGTAGAGCCTCAGTAGACCAGGGCCTGGGTGCAGAGCCTGGGTGGAGAGAGCTGGGACTGGCGGTGGTATTCTCCTAAAATCTTAGCATTTGGTTATATAGAGGCAGGAGGGTCAGGTGCTTAAAGCCATCCTCAGATGCACAGTGAGTTCAAGGTCCACTTGGACAACATGAGAGCTTGTCTCAGAAGAAAAAAACCAAAATTACTCATTTTGACATTTTGGATTGCTTCTGTGCTGGAGTTGGAGGTGGGGTTTCTAAGACGTGATTAGATGGTTAGAGAAATGAATGGTTTGTTTTGTTTTGTTTTGTTTTGTTTTGTTTTGTTCTTGTTGAGACAGGGTTTCTCCGTGTAGAACTGGCTTTGTAGATCAGGTTGTCCTTGAACTCATAGAGATCTTCCTGCCTCTGCCTCCCAAGTGCAGGGATTAAAAGTGAACACACACACACACACACACACACACACACACACACAAATGTATCGTTCATAAAATCAGGTTGTTAGAAGCCAAGCAAGCTCCTCTCGATGTTCACTCCTGCAAGTGTCAGTATGCCCTCTTGCTTTTCTGCCATAAACTGAAGTAGCTATTGTCACTTAAAAGAAGTTGCCATTATGCCCTTGGTCTTGCCTCCAGGTTTAGCCTCCAGGACTGTGAGCTCCAGGACATTTTCTTGATAAATGACTCACTCTCCTGCATTCAGTTATAACAATGGGAAAATGAACTAATACATTTTCAGGCTAAGAAAGCTCATTAAAAATTTGACTGTTGGGGCTGGTGAGATGGCTCAGTGGGTAAGAGCACTGACTGCCCTTCCGAAGGTCATGAGTTCAAATCCCAGCAACCACATGGTGGCTCACAACCACCTGTTATGAGATCTAACACCCTCTTCTGGTGCATCTGAAGACAGCTACAGTGTACTTATAATAAATAAATAATAAATAAATTTTAAAAAAAAAAGAAAAAAAAATTTGACTGTTGCGGGCGGGGAGGGGGGGGAGGCGCACGCCTTTAATCCCAGCACTTGGGAGGCAGAGGCAGGCAGATTTCTGAGTTCGAGGCCAGCCTGGACTACAGAGTGAGTTCCAGGACAGCCAGAGCTACACAGAGAAACCCTGTCTCGAAAAAAACAATAACAACAACAAAAAAACCAAAACCAACAAACAAACAAACAAAAAACCCAAAAAAACAAAAAACAAAAGAAAACAAAACAAAAAAAAAACGAAACAAAACAAAACAAAATTTGACTCTTATTTGCTTAAGATGTTGAAATGTGTAGGGTTCCTTTGTTATGGAAACCAGCATTGGTCTATTTGATACATTTCTGTGGCCTAGAGCCACCTTAATAGTCTGAGGTTTTCTAAGAGGCACAAGCCAAACTTAAGGTGCATTTTGGGAGAGGCCATGATTTAAGACAAGAAGAGCTGAACTTTGTGGTCAAATTCAAGCGATGATTTCAAAGATGGAAGCACAGAGAAAGCTGGAAAGTCAGCAACCAAGTAAAGCCTAGAAGAAGTGAGGAGTGGGAAGACCAAGGACAGATGTAAAAGGCAAAGGGAGCGAGATGCTTGTGGTTTGGTTTGTGCAGCCGCCAGAGCGGCAAGGAACTGGGTGAGTCTTCTGGTTTAGAGGGGCAGGGGTGGGGTTGGCAGGAAACACAGGTTACTGGAGGAACCATGCCAGGCATCCGGCCAGGGGAGGGGATGAGTAGGATCCTTAAACAGGAAATCAGTCATGACGTCAGAACCTGGTAAGTTTGGGAGCATGTTGGGATATAGAGCTGGAAACGGGTCAAGACAAGTGGTTCAGAACTAATGGCTGAGGTATTTTGGAAACTCATTTTCTGTGGAGTCTTGAGCTGGGTCTCTTAGGTAAAGGGAAGGAAAGCAGCCAGGTAGGGATGAGACATCCAACAGAGCAGCCTCATCCCAGCGCCCACTGACTACTACCAAGTGATCATACCTCCCGAAGGCCTCAGATCCACCCCACACCCCCTTTTCAAGAAAAGCAGGAAATTCAGATTTTTATGTGAAGTCTCCTGTGTGTTAAGGGCTGGTGACAAATTAAACATTCCCAAAACACCTGGTAAGCCAACTAAAACACATCTGTAGGCTGAACTGACCCACCAAGTGCCAGCTTTGGGCTTCAACTTAGAAGAAGTGGGCAGAGACTGAAGCATGATTTAAAAAAAAAAAACTATGAAAATTGTTTGGTTCCCCCCATTTGTAAACTGCAAGACAGAATAGGAGGGACTTTGTGATGCTGGCTAACAACACAAGGCCCTTGGTCTTCAGAAGTACCAACCCAAAAGTTACCATAGATCATCCCTGTGGTTCCTATGCCCTTGCAACATCTTCCCAACTGGCTCTCCAGCTTTGAGGGAACAAGCTGATTTTCCTTGCTATCGCTATCTGGTTTATTCACTTAGAAGCTCTCCCTTCACAGCTGGGTCTCCAATAAAAGCAATTTAGAGAAACAGTGCTTGAACCAAACCTGACCTCGACTAACTGAATCTTATGATAGGAAATGCTTCAGGCCAAAAACCTCAAAAAAAAAAAAAAAAAAAAAAAAAAAAAGATCAAAGTTTTTCAAAGACTGGATCCAACCAGTTGAGTTTATTGACCTTGGCCTGCATGTCTGAGCCACGGTCATGCCCAGAGGATGTGGCAGAGGCCCAGTCTGATTCACTTGAAGGTAGTGTCTCTGAGGCCGCCTATTATCTCGCCTTAAGGCTTGTGTGTCCCCATCATCCTGTTTGCCCTGGAATGAGCTATTCCTGGGATGTGAAGCTTTCAGGGCTGTGTTAATCAGGGCTTTCGAGAGGAATGGAACAGATAGAATGAATCTATCTGTCTGTCTGTCCATCTGTCTAGATTTAGATACACAGACAGACATAGATATGGGAATTATTAGACTGGCTTACAGGCTGTGGTCCAGCTAGTCCAACAATGGCTATCCACCAATGGAAAGTCCACGAATCACAGTGTTACAGTAGTTCTTCGCTTCATGAGGCTGGAGCATCCCAAAGAAAGAGGCTCTAATGCCAGTGAAGGAATGAGCTTACCAGAGAGAACAAGCCCAAGCAGGAAAAGAACAACAGCTTCCGTAGCCCATGCCTCTCTATAGGCTGCCACCAGAAGATGTGGCCCAGATTTAAGCTGTATCTCCCACCTCACAAGGACAGACTTAGGATTGCTCTCCCCACTCTAAATGGTTTAATTAAGAAAACTCCCTCACAGGTGTACTTACCTGCTTGGGTTTTAGTTAATTCCAAATATAGTCAAGTTGACAACCAAGAATAAACATCACGAGAGCTAAAACATCCTTGGGCAAATTATCGTGACTGATCACAACACATCATGAGGTCCTTTTCTTAGTGTTCACACTATGAAGCTTTGACATCTTTTGATTGCTCCTAAAAAAAAATGAGTAGGGACACAGCTCTCTGAGAGCTCCTGCCTATCATGTTAAAGGCCCTGGGTTTGGTTCTCAGTACCAAATCATCGTCGTCATCGTCATCATCATCATAATCAACAACAACAACAACAACAGCAACATTATCCAGTACAGTGGAGCATGCCTGTAATCCCATACTTGGGAGGTGGAGGCAGTAGTATCAGGAGTTCAAGTTTTGCTTTGGCTACATGAGACTTCTAAAATGAACAAACAAACAAACAAACAAAACAAAGCAACAACAACAAACTCAAAAAACAAATCAATGTTTAGGGCCAGTCTGAGCTACATAGTGAGACCCCTGTTAGAAAAATCAGTGACTCACAGGCCAGTGAGATGTCTCAGCTGGCAAGGGTGCTTGCCACCAAGCCTGGGATCTTGAATTTAATTCCTGGGACCTACATGAAGAAGGAGAGGATTGACTTTGGAGAGTTGTTCTCTAACCTCTTACTATGCCCCTTATCACATAAGCAAACAAATATAATTTTAACCAATCAATCAATCAGTGTCAATACAAAGAAAAAAAAAAAAACCTCTCCTCCATGAACTATATTGGAACTCTCTTAGCTTTCTTCCTGTTTCTAAAACTGTTCCCCAACCCCATCTTATTCCTTCTTTCTTGATGGAGCTGGGGATTGAACTCAGGGCCTTGCCTTACCTATCTACCCATTCATCCCATGCTAAGCACATGCTCTACCAATAAGCTTCACTTCTAGCCTTTTAATTGTTCTTTCTTGTCTTTTACTGCCTCTTCTTCCTCCTCCTCTCCCGTCCTCCTCCTGATCCTGCTCCCCCTCCTCCCCTCCCTCCTCCTCTCTGTTCTGCATTATTCTGCACAGTTCAGCCCTGGGGCTTCTGTTCTATTTTCTGCCTGTCTATGTGGATTCCCCTTTAGATAGAAGATGTCTTCATTCTTAGTCCTTGAGTTCTTGCCTGAGATCCAGCCCTCAAGCTCCAACAAGCTCAGGAGCATTTCCTTAAGGATGCCCTGACGATCTCACTCCTGAGTCACTGTCTTGCAGTCCGGCTCCTATTCACTCATTCACCGCCTTCTTCCACTAGCAGCAACTTCATCTTTTTGAGCCTTCAGCCACAGAATCCTGGAGTTGTCCCAAATTAGCATCACTCACTGTGTCCGCAGCAGCCACCTGTCAGCTAGATTCGTGGAAGCGACTCAGTGAGTACTTACTGAATCAAATCAGATCTTGACCAAAGGGACAGACCTCTGCACCCAACTGTAGGCTTATGAAAGCCCCATAAGACATTTGGACTGTAGCTCCGATAGTAGAGTGTGCCCTAGAACACAAAAAGCCCCAGGGACACTATCCCCAGCACAACAAGAACCTGGCATCACATAATTGTAATTCTGGCACTCAGGATGTAGAGGTAGGAGGATCACAAGTTCAACATCCTTGGCTACACCACATTATTATCAATAAAAATATTATTAATGCTCCTATATTATTTACAAAAATCCAATAACTTCCCAGGATTTTAAGAAAAAGTGTTGGGGGAAATCTGGGCCATGTTACCACTGCTGATAGAGTAAACTCAAATTTTCACTGATGAGGCTTCAACCACAGGCATCTATCTGACCATCTCCAGGTAAGTGTCTCCCAATCCAGTCAAGTTGGCAACTAAGACTTACCACCACAAGTCCACTCCTTGTCAACTTGACACCTAATCTCTTTAAATCATACTTACTTTCTAAATAAAGATAATAACCAAGGTCATAGTCTTGCCTATGTCATGAACAGCAGAGAACATTCCTCCCTAGAACAAAAGACAAAGGTTAGTTTATTTATTTACTTACTTACTCATTTATTTAGTGTGTGTGTGTGTGTGTGTGTGTGTGTGTGTGTGTGTGTGTGTGGTGTGTGTGTGTGTGTACATGCCATGTGTGGAGATCAGAGGACAACTTTTGGGAGTTGATTCTGTCTTTCCACATGTGGGTTCCGGGGATTGAACTCAAAGAGTCAGGCATGCTGGAAACTGCCTTTACCTCCTACGCCACCTTGGCTGCCCAAAGAAGCTAAGTTTCCTGAGTGGCTCTAGAAGAACTAAGACTTTGAGGGCTTGAACTGGGAGTAGTATGGTTTTTGTTTTAAAGATTTTTATTTATTTTATGTATATGAATACACTGTCACAGTTTTCAGACACACCAGAAGAGGGCATCTAGTTCCATTCCAGATGGTTGTGAGCCACCATGTGGTTGTTGGGATTTGAACTCAGGACCTCTGGAAGAGCAGTCAGTGCTCTTAACTGCTGAGCCATTTTTCCAGCCCCTAGGATTGGCAGTTTATACTTACAATCCCCACTCTTAGGAGTCTGGAGCAGGAGAATCTCCATGAACTTGAAGTCAGCTGGGATTAAATAGTGGGTTCCAGGTCGGCCTGAACTACAGAGCAAGACCCTGTCTCACATATACACACACTTACACATATGCACATGCATGCGCACAGCCCATAACACACATTGATAATAGTAAACACAATTTTAATTAATAAAGGTGTGTGAGTTATTTGAAAAGTACTACCCCTTTTCTATAAGGAACTTGAGCACCCTTGGATTTCACTCTCTGTAGCAGGTTTGGAGCCAGGTCCCCACAAGCAGGGATGACTATATTGACTGATCCACCATCAGGTGCTCCAGGTCCCTGAGTATCACAGGACCAACACGAGAAGTCCAGACTCCACTGTTTTATTTCATTTGCTGGAATCCTGACAGGATAGTGTTTCTAATCACCAAACATTCAAGATCAGGTCAGGACAAACAGACAGAATTCAGAAAGTTTGCCCTCCCATCTTCTAATTCTTCTTGAATTCTTCTTCTTCTTCTTCTTCTTCTTCTTCTTCTTCTTCTTCTTCTTCTTCTTCTTTTTTGTTTTTGTTTTTTTTTGTTTGTTTGTTTTTGGTTTTTTTTTGGTTTTTGGTTTTTCGAGACAAGGTTTCTCTCAGTAGCCCTGGCTGTCCTGAAACTCACTCTGTAGACCAGGCTGACCTCGAACTCAGAAATCTACCTGCCTCTGCCTCCCAAGTACTGGGATTAAAGGCGTGCACCACCACCGCCCAGCGAATTCTTCTTTTAAAAGTTTTTAGACTGATGTTTGTATACCTGCCTTTGAGGAGGTAGACATGTGCCAAGTATGTGCACATGTGCCAGAGGACAGTTTTTAGGAGTCAGCTCTCTCCTTCTACTAATGGAACCTGGGGATCAAACTCAGCTTGTCAGGCTTGGTGACAAGCCCCTTTACCCGCTGAGCCATCTTGCCGACCCCTCCCCACTAATTTATTTGGTTTTATTTTTATTTTTGAGATATATCACAGTTAAATGGTACAAGATGGCCTCTTAAGTCTTTAAAATTTTTTTAGTTGTTTTTTTTTTGTTTGTTTGTTTTGTTTTTTGCTTTATGTGCATGAGTGTTTTCTTTGCATGTATATAAGTATACCACATGCCTGCTTGGTGCCCTTGGAGGCCAGAAGAGGGAACTGGATCCCCTGGAACTGGAATGACAGACAGTTGTGAGCTGCCCTGTGGGTGCTGAGTATTGAACTTGTCCTCTACCAGATCAGAGCTTTTCCTGCTGAGCCATTGCTCCAGCTGCTTGGCCTCAAACTCTTGCTTTCTCTGCCCTTTCTTCCTGAGTGTTGGGATTGCAAGCATGCTCACCCTGCTTGGCTACAGTAGGTGTTTTGTGAGAGCCAGTAGCTTGGAAACACTGCTTTTGTTTCTTAGGGAACTAACTCGTCTTCCCGTGGGTCCTCTCGTTCAGTTGTCTCCAACTCTGGATTTTCTGGGGCAACTTTCCTTAGCAAGCACACAGCTCAGAGCACACTCTGAGCTGGGCTCACCCAGCCTCAGCAGCACTGGCATTTGGCCCAATTAACTCAACAAGTTGACAGCAGAGGTGGGGTGACTTTGGTTTCAATGGCTTATTCATTGTGGGGTATCCCAGCACCCTTCATATCCGATGATAGCATGCACACATCTACCTCCCATGGCAATGGGAGGTGACCACCCCAAATGTCACCAGCCATTGCCAAATACATGGTGGGAGGCAAATTGACTGTTGTTGGTTCTTTTACATAGAAACTGGCCAGAAGCCCATTCAAATTATCACCACCACCACCACCATCCTCCTCCTCCTCCTCCTCCTCCTCCTCCTCCTCCTCCTCATCATCATCATCATCATCATCAACATCTCATCCTATAGTCTTCACAAGTCATGCCCCAGCCTACAGCTGTCCCCAGACAGGAGAAAAGGACAAGCTCAGTGCAGGACCCAAGGCTGGCCCTGACAGTCCAAAGAGACAGACCACCCACTATCTTATCCGAGAAAACTCCTTTAGAAGATACCCTGTTCCCAGATGGATGGGGACTGACTGGGTGTACAGAGAGAACAAGACGCCTGGGGTTGGAGACGTTATCGAGGGCAGCCTGAGTCAGCAGAGCTGCTGCAGGCCCTGGGGATTTCCATGGGGAACTGTGTGCACAGAATTCCCCCTGGGATGATGGTCTAGACAGGGCTCACCCTTCCCTCTGCTCAGCGCGGGCTTCTGCTTCCCCATTAGGAAGAGGAAATGCTCTGCCCGTTTATTTTGGGATAGAGGATGTGTGGTGCGTGTGCCTAGGATGGGCACCAGGGCATGCCTTCCTGCAGGGGGCATGTTAGGAAACATGTGACTTGGCTCCCCGGTGATGCAGGTAAGCTGTTACAATGAATGGTAGACTGGAGGAAGACAGTGCCTGAGAGTATGGTCCAGTGAACTAGAATAGGTTAGAAACTGACGCGGAGGCACATGCCTGGAAGCTGAAGCAGCACCTGAAGTAAGGGAGCAACCCAGGTTAGAGACGACAGACAGACAGACAGACAGACAGACAGACAGACAGACAATAGATATGTAAATTAGACCCAGGTGTGTGGACACCTAGCTGTAATCCCAGCACTCAGGAGGCTGAGGTAGGAGGATTGCTAGGTTTGAGGTTAGCCTGGGCTATTTAAAAGACTGTCTCAAAAACAAAACAAAACAACAAACAATAAAAAAACAAAAAACAAAAAAAACCCAACCAACCCAGGAGTCGTTAAAGTGACTTCCATGACAAATCAATATCAAGAGGTGGGCCCTGGACTAATTTTCTGCATACTGTCATGGGGGCTATTTGGCTTACCTTTTACTTAAAAATGTTTTTCTCAGCACCATTTTATGTTAATAATGACATATTACTATTTTTATATTTATTAATCTCTCCACTATTAAAAAAACAAAAAGCCTTTTGGTGATATGATATGCCACGTTGTTATTGTTGTTGTTGTTGTTGTTATTATTATTATTATTATTATTATTATTATTATTATTATTATTATTAATGTGTGTGTGCTGCAGTTGGTTGTCTAGGTTAAGGGATGACCGTGAACCTCAGTCCTCATGCTTCATCCTTGTTTGAGAGAGGGTCTGTGTTGTTTTTCCACGGCATATGCTAGGCTCCAATCACCTGGGAGCTCTCCTGTCTCTACCTCCCCATAGAAGTTCTGGGAATACAGACGTTTTCCCAGATTTTAAGTAGATTCAGAGAACTTTAACTTAGGTCTTCAAGTTTGTGTGACAATCACCTTGCCTACTGAGACATCGCCTCAGTCCCCTACCACATTATTTTGACTAAAAATCTATACCTAAGTAGATGGGATTCATGTTTACAGAATGTCAAAAGTGTAGGAGTCCTCCAAGTGCCGGTGGATCAGGTACTCTTTGACGCTCTGCCATACCCTCCTTCTCCTGAGACAGCCTCACTCTGTAGCCTGGACTTCCCCAGTAGGGAGAGGAAATTCTCTGCCCGTTTATTTTGGGGATTGAGGCTGTGTAGTGTGTGTGCCTACTCGGGGCTTATTCCATAGCTCAGGCTACCCTTGAGCTTTGTAGGACTCCTCTAGCTTTTCAGGGCTGGAATTACAGAAGTCACCTTGTCATGGTGTGAATCAGGTTCTCACAGGGCCTGTGACCCTGTCAGAGTTGGAAAGTCCACACGGTGGCCAGGATCCATAGATCCTCAGGCAGTGGCTAATGACAAAGGGCTGTGTTCCAGGGTGGAGCAGTGAATAAGGACTCACATTCATCATGCTTTAACTCTGTGTCAGAAACTGATCTTAGGTGCCACATCTGATCTTCACGTTTGGTAGGTCGGACGGAGGCCAAAGTTTGTGAAGTAAAAGCATGTTGGCCCCACTGATTCCACCCGGTGTGTGTCTCTTGGCACTGCTGGGCAGTAGGAGGCACCTCCTAAGGATCTCCTTCCTATCGCAGGGTCTCTTTCACTCTACAAGAGGAAGCTTCCTCCTCAGGATCCCTCCTCAACCCTTTTCCTCACCATCACAATGCTCACTTGTCAGCAGGACCGGCACATTTCCTCCAGTGTGTCTATCATTGTCCTCTGGATGACCGCTCTTGCCTCTTAGTTGGGCCTTCCCACGGCCTTCTGGTTTCTTCCCCCACACCACAGCCAGAATGGTCTTTTTAACTGATTATATCATGTTCGTATTTCAAAGCCTCGAGAAACCTTCAACCAAACCCCAACTGCTTGCCTTGGCTGAGGAAGCCCTACGGAAAGTGGGTCTGCCCCTCCTCAGTCCTCATTGCGCGCGCGTGCACACACACACACACACACACACACACACACACCCTACCCTGCTGTTCATTTCCAATATTGCTGCATGGGCTTCTCTCTGCTTCTCTGTCAAGCAGGCTGGCTATGGGGTCAGAGGTGGCTGTTTCTAACATCTGGCCAGCTTTCTCACTTGGTTTTGAATAGCTGGCTCCTCACCATTCCAAGTTCGGCTTAAAGGTCATTTCTCAAAGGGGCTGTCCCAAACTACCTGTGCCAAGTGACCACTTACCCTGCCTGCCTATTTATAATGAACCATGCACTTACCAAGATGGGCGCCTCTCACGTTCCACTGTTGATTCACTTACCTCCTGTGTCTTGCACCACAGTTTGCCCCCAGCGCCTAGAACAGTGCTGCTGGATCTGTTTTTGCTGAATAAACCTCTGAGTGAAGGAATGACATTTTCCTCTAATTAACTGATTTGATTAACATTTATTATCTGTGAAGAGCCAGATGCTAAGCTGTGTGGGTAAGCAAGATACATCAGCCCTGCTGACACCTGCTCTAAAATAACTTTAAAAAGAGAGCAGAGGGTGTGTGTGTGTGTGCTGGGGATGAGGGTCAGTTGGTAAGTGGGAAGCCCTGGGTTTGATTCCCCAGCACCAAACAAGCCAGGCATGGTGGTGCGTTCTCCCAAATTTGTAATCCCAGCATTCACTGGGGTTGGGGTGGTGGTGGGGCATGGTAATCAAAAGGTCAAGGTTATCTTTAGTTATTTATTGCATTTGAAGCCTGCTTGAGCTAAGTGCAGCTCTGTCTGTAAAAAAAAAAAAAAAAGGAAAAGAGAAAGAAAGAAAAGAAGGAAGGAAGGAAGGAAGGAAGAAAGGAAGGAAGGAAGAAAGGAAGGAAGGAAGAAGGAACAAATGAAATAAGACTGATGACAGATGGGACAAAATGAATGTCCTTGTGCTATTTTCCTCACCTTTTTGTGTCTTTAAAATATCCATAATAAAAATTGCTTTATTTTATTAAAAAAAAAGGCCAAGTGCCTATGCTGTTGCAGATTGTTGTGAACAGTCCATTGGTGTATAAACGTTTATTAAGCATCTATATACATGTGCTAAGCACCAGGGATGTAAGAAGAAATACCAGTCTTGTTTTCAGGCAGAATGCAGCCCAGCTGAAGGACATGGAACGTAGCTAAATGAAAGAGTAAACAGAAGGTTGCAGAAAGGTGTCTAGAAGAGATCTCCCAGGGCCTGTGCCTCAAGAAAATGGTATGGATGAAGGGTAGAGAAGGACAGGAAGGGAGAAGAGTATGCACAATGGCGCAGCATCATTAAAAACAAAACAAAGTAAAGCAAAGCAAAATACTCTTGCCCGTCTGAGGGCCTTAGAGACCAGTGCTCTCAGACAAAAAGAACATGGAACAAGGGGGGGAAAACAACAAAAAAAAGGTTGACCCTGTGAGCATGTCAGACCCACAGGGATATCAAAATCCTGTTAAGGATTTGAAAGTTTAAGCAGGGTAGTGGTAGTGCGCGCCTTAAAGCCTAGCAGAGACAGGCGGACCTCTGAGTTCCAGGCCACTCTGGTCTAGAGTACAGCCAGAGATACACAGAAACACTGTGTTTTGAAACAAAACAAAACAAACAGGAAAAGATTTGGAGACCTAAATTTAAGGAGGATGCAGGGAAGTGGCCCAGGATGCCTTGGAGGTCAGGAAAACTACAAGAGGCAAAGTCAGTTGGGCTAGGCGTTCATGGTAAGGGTAAGAGCGGACTATAATCCGACAGGAGAAAGTCCGGGGTATTGAGGAAGTAGCCAGCGCCTGCGTGGGAGGAACCCTGGCGCTCCGAGGGTGTAGAGGGCAATAAGCCCAAGTAAGAAGGTCAGAGACAAATGCCAGCTACCATATTCTAAGAGTCTGGACTTTACTCCACAGACAGTGGGGAGCCACGGAAGATATTCTGATCATTGAAGAGATATGATCAGAGCTGTACAGCACAGTTCATCACTGAACACAAAGATATCTACTTAAGAGTCAACAAGGGTCCTCTAAAACTCAACCATCAATCAGGCACTGTGTAGCAGTCCATACATTCAACACACGGTGTACGGAGGAAACTGCCCCTTCGACCTTGAAGAGGACTAAGACAGTGACAATGACAATACAGTAAATCAAGCTCTTAAAAAAGGGGTTAACATGTGCACCCACACGCATACAGAAAGGGTCAAAAAAGGTTTCCAAGCGAGGCTTTACTGAGCTCTTCCTTCCTCCCATCCTGCCTCTTTCCTTTCTTCCTTCCTGGCTGCCTGTCTTCCTGCGCGCTACCGGGGGTTGAACCTAACACATCCTACAAACCAGGCAAGCAATAGGCCACTGAGCTGCACTCTGGCCTTTCTCGAGGCAGCTGGAGAGAAGGAAGGCCTAAGGGATGAGGAGAAGTGTTTGTAGAGGCTTGCTCATCAGGCCTTGTTTTGTCACTGTGGCAAGGGACCCTCCTGGTTGCTGGATGAATAACCCTGAGGCCTTTATTCCCTGAGGGTGGGGTGTCTTTCTTTCAGTTCCCACTCCAAGAAAATACGTTCTTTTTCTCTCTTTCACTGTCCTAGCAGATACCTTTAGAACTAGTAAACAATTAATTATCTTTGGCTGTATCTATTAAAATAAACTATTTGTTGGGAGGCAGAGGCAGGCGGATTTCTGAGTTCCAGGCCAGCCTGGTCTGAAGAGTGAGTTCCAGGACAGCCAGGGCTACACAGAGAAACCCTGTCTCAAAAAAACTAAAACAAAAAACAAAACAAAACAAACAAACAAAAATAAACAAACAAACAAACTATCTGAAGGCTAGGTGCAGTGGCACAAACCTGTAACCCTATCACTTGGAAGGATGAGGCAGGGGTATCATAAACTTGAGCCCAGCTTGGATCACATAATGAGTTCTAGGCCAGTCTGGGCAAGGTTGTCTAAAAAATTAGATAGATGATAGATAGATAATAGATAGATAGATAGATAGATAAAGACAGTGACCAGTTGATCAATTTTAAGAGGATGAGCCGCACTCAGGAGGCAGAGGCAGATGGATTTCTGAGTTCGAGGCCTGCCTGGTCTACAGAGTGAGTTCCAGGACAGCCAGAGCTACACAGAGAAACCCTGTCTCAAAAAACCAAAGGGGGAAAAAAATGGAAAAAGAGGATGAGCCTAGTCAGATCTACATCTTTCTTGGTATCAAAGAGAGTGAGTATTCCTATAGAGGCAAATGACAGCCTGCATTATGGTGGGATACAGGTAGATAAGGGGGATACAGTCAAGGGACACTAAGGAATTAGGATTATCAGAAGAGGGATCCCAGGTTAGGTTTCCGGGTTTGCATAATAGGTAAATTTACTGGGGCACAAAATATAGAGGCATTCGTGGTTGTGGATTCTCAGGATACAGAAGACAAGCCTTGGTATGTTATGATAGCCTAAAGAGTCTGGACTTTAGTCCACAGACAGTAGGGAGCCACTGAAGATATTCTGATCCCTGGAGAGACATAATCATAGCTGTCCCTCAGGCAGGTCAGAAGACTTGGGAGCAAGAAGGCCAAGGCAATCTTTATGTAAGAGGCAGTGTGGACCTGACTTTAATGCTCAACAATTTATTCAGTGTATATTATGTGCTTGAGTGGGAGAGGAGCCACCAGATAGAAATGCTCTACAAGCAGCTGTATATACAGACCTGTAGGCAGAATGGAGGCTTGAGCCAGACAGGTGCCACTGGGAATCCATAGGAGATGATCGTGGTCAAGGTCACCCAGAGAGCGTTTGGCAGACTACAGGCGAAGCTGGCTGAACCTCAGAATTCAGGGGATGGGCTGAAGAAATAGAACACAGAACCATTCATAGGAAGTAAGGTGCTAGGCCCCAAGGAGTCAAATTTGTGCAGGGGCGTGAATACATATGCATATTTTCAGTAATTCTTCCCCTTTAGCTTGGAATACTAAGAAAGAAAAGAAAAGAAAAAAACCTTTCACATCAATCCTGATGCCATTGGGTGATCTGGCCCAACCCTTCACCATTGTCCAAGTGCGTCAGGGGAAGCCACCTGGCAGGAAGGAGCCAGGTGGAGCAGAAAGCAGCCAGTCTTATAGTCAATAACTGGCGATAAGACCAGATGTGTGGCAATATCAAATAATTAAGAATTGGCGTCATCCCCAGGCAACCTGGTCAACTGTCTTCAGTGTGGAGACAAGGAAGGAAGGAGTGGAGGAGTGGCCCAGAAACCTGGGAGGCAAGTGGGGAGGAGCTTGAGTTTATGGAGTGGGCCAGGCACTGTGCTAACCTCTTGATGTGTTTTCAACTTTTCCTTTAAAAGGGAAGAAAGCCAAGGCCCAGGGAGGTCAAATAATATTACCCAAGGTTACAGTAACTGAATGACTTAGGATTTGACTGGGGAAAGTCATGGCTACCATATAAATCTGTCCATGCTAGTGACCTGAAGCTCCACATCTGACCTTCAGGTGGACACTGTCACAAGCCCTCCCACTGAAACCCTCCCAGCTGGATCTGAATGGTGGCTCACTGTTAAATCAGTGGACCAGTGAGGCATTCCTCAGACGCGGTTTTTGTGGGTGGGTGCTGGCTTCTAAGCCAGACTTCCGGTTTTATTCACACCTGCCATCTCACACTCTCCTGGGGTTTTTGCCAGTTGGTTTTGCTTTTTTTTTTTTTTTTTTTTTTTTTTTGTGCCACTCCCAACATGGGGTGAGGTGACCTGGCAGCTTACAATGAGGAGTCTGCCAGACCTATTGACCCAAGACTTGACAGGCTGCCAGGAACTCTGGAGATGAATCCTTTGTAGCCAGCTTCTGAGACCCTGAAGGACCCCATCTGAGCCTGTGTGCAAGCCAAACATCGATGACATCTGAAGGATACCAAAGGGCTCTCTGTTACACTAGCTTAGCATCATATGCCTTATTTGCATGATTTCCCATAATCCTTAAAACAACCAGGAGCTAGGTGGGATGACTATGCTCATTATACACTCAATGAGTTCAGAGTAAAATATGGACAGCCAGAATATACCAGGTGGGTCTGCATTAAATACCAGGGAAGTGTCTGTCAGGTCTCTCACTTCCTCTGTCTCTGCCCTGGGCCCTTGGCATAGATTCCCTGATTCCTAGGAAGTTCCCTCTCTCCCTGTGTCTGGACTCATGTAGCCCAGGCTAGCTTTGAACTCCATAGCTGAGAATGACCTTGACCTCCTGCTTCTCATGTTGAACTTACAGACATGTATCACTGTGCTGAGATCTCTGCAATGCTAGGGTTTGAACCCAGAACCTTGTGCATGCTAGACAAGTACTCTGTTAACTGTGCTACAGCCTTAGTCCCTCTTCCTCTTTGTAAGCTAAAGAAAAGACTGACTGGAGGTGTAAAATGGTAGCAAAGACAATGTGGGCCGTGAGCAAGGCTAGAGCCCGTTTAGAACCTTGTACTCCATAAACCTTTGTATACAGAAAGGAATCAAAAGTTCTGCGCCTGTTCCAATGGAGCCAATAAAGAAGGCATAGCTATATGTATGTGTCTGTGTGCATGAACGGACGCTTACACATATGCAGAAATGGCCTGGTTGGCTGGCCAATAGCCCTCAGAGGCTTGTCCCTGTGTCTAGCATTCCACTTAGTGGCAGTGATCACATTAATCAATCAAAAGTGAGGACACACATGATACCGAGTGCAACGGCCTTTGTCAGGAATAGCATACCAACAGTGAAATCTACACCACTCACAAAAGACCCAGAGGCTGCTCCCTGGCCACAGGGGACATGCTCGAGCCAGTATTTTGTCAAGCGTTCAGGCCTAGATACATAAGCCCAGATTTCAGAGCTACCACAACTGGTTGAGGACGAGCATCTGCACACTAAATCTTAAATCTGTTCTCATGGGTGATCTGGTATCCCTGCCGCATTAAACGAAAGTAAGGTAGAGCCTAAGTCAGTCATGCTGATGCAGTATATCATCCCCCATACTCAGGAGGTTGTGGCAGGAGAATCGAAGACTCAAGGGCCAGTCTGTGCTACATATAACACTCTTGGAGGGGGTGGGGAGAGTCCTGAAATAACATTTTGTTTCAGGGGCTACTGCAAAGTGTATTACATAATAATTGGGCCAGTTAAGGATGCAGTTCAGTCGTCTAAGAAGCTGGGTTCTGCCTCCTGCCCCCAGCCCAGTAAAAAAAGACTACTTCTTTTTAAAATACTTGGTGGGTAGGAGTAAAAGAAGATTTGGGTTTAAGTCACATTAATTCAGCATCATTCCTTCCTCCCTACTAGTTTCCAGACACTCTCCTCAGGATTGAGGCGGGGGAGGGGAGGCAGTACCGAGCACCGGCTGGCCGGCTGCCACAAGTGTGCCATCAGCACAAAGTAAGGAGGATTACTCAAGATGTGGGGTCCAAAGGATGATTAATTGTGGAGCCTGGCTTTACTTTTCTATGACTGCAGAACAACGTAGCCTAGTTTAGCCCCTTAAGAGAACAATGGCACTCTTAGTTTCCACGGCCCAGGGGTCCAGCCTGAGCTTAATTGGAGTCTCTGCTCAGGGTCTCACCAAGTGCCTGTGGACTGAGTTCATCTCTGGAGTCCAGGGCTCTCTTCCAAGCTCATGTGATAGTTGGGAGAACTCAGTTTCTTCCGTATAAATCAAGTTCCTGATTGCATTCATTCATTCTTCATTCATTTGTTCAGTTAGCTTTTTTTTTTTTTTTTTTTCCCTTCTGAGACAGAGTGTCATCCAGCCTTATGCTGGTCTCAAACTCTCTATATAACCAAGGATAGCGCTGAACATCACATTTGATTCTCTGCCCTCTGGCCTCCAGCCTCTAGCTCCTCATCCTAGGAGAACCTGCGTGCACCAACACTCCTAGCTTCTCTGATGTTTTGTCTGCTTTTTCCTCTTGTTTTAGTTACTGAGGCAGGATCTCACCCTGAGACTCAAGATGGCTTCTACTTCATGATCTTCCTGATTCATCCTTCTTCCTGCAAAATTACCAGTGTGCGCTGCCTTACGTGGTTAGATTCTTGCTTTGCTCAGTGTCAGTAGGGTTTTGTTTTGTTTTTTAGCATCTACATGTGCCTTGTCCTTATCCTTGTCCTGTGGTCCCTCTACATGTCCCCTCACAGCCTGGTAGCTGACTTCCTCAAGGCCATCAGGAAATTCTTTCTGACTTCAGGAAGAGTCCTGTCCCCTAGGACCAGGGAGGGAAGGACAAGAGTCAGGGGAAGTCACATTTCACAGTGCATCATAGAATACACCTTTAAAAATATTTTTGATCCGGGCAGTGGTGGCACACGCCTTTAATCCCAGCACTTGGAAGGAAGACGCAGGCAGATTTCTGAGTTCAAGGCCAGCCTGGTCTACAGAGTAAGTTCCAGGGACAGCCAGGGCTACACAGAGAAACTCTGTCTCGAAACAAACAAAACAAACAAATTGAAATTTGTTTTTATTTCATGTGTAAGAGTATTAGCCTGCATGTATCTATGTGTGCCATAGGTGTGCCTGATGCCCTGTGAAGCTAGAGGTCATTCGAACTGGAACTGGAGTCACAGATGATTGTGAGCCATCCTGAGGGTGCTCGGAAGCTAATCAGGTTGCTTTGCTAGAGCTGCCAGGGCTCTTCACCACTGAGCCATATCTCTAACACTGAAGAATGAACTTAAGTTCCCCGGGTTGCCAAAGAAAGGGAGTCAGGGTTGTAGGGGTCAGGGTGGGCTGATTAGCCAGGGTTGTTCTTACACAAAGGGGATAAAGGAACAGGATGTAGGATACAGAATGTACTCAGCATCAATGGCGCTGTAAGAGGGGCTGGTGCCTAGCTGGAAAGCGAGGGGCTGCAGGAAGGGCAGGCCCATCCCAAGCTTTCTCAGTTAGTTCTTCGTCTTCGTTCACGGCAATCACACAAGGTAGGCTGAAAGACTAAAGCTGCCCAACAGCAGAAGCTCCACTTTGACGCTTCCCACACTCTATTTCTCTATCCTGTCTACACCCAGCTCCTGAGGGAAAGGAAGTTCCTTCCTCTGGAGTCTCACTGCAGGTCTGCCTAGCTCAGGGACTAGGCCGGCTCATCACAGCTCTGTTGGTCTAGTGAGATGAGTATCCATAGTCACATCACACCCTGCCTTACAAAGGGGAGCAGAGCTTTGCCTACTTGAGTCAGTTTGGGGGGGGCGGTGCGTGGAGAAGCCGGAGCACAGCAGATCAGAGAGGACCAGAAGAAACCAGAGCTGCCTATCAATCTATGTAAAAATAGAGCTAGAGGGAAGTGGGGGGCAGTGTATCTGTGAGGGGTCTTGGGTAGATATAAGGCTTGGGCAAGAATGGAAATGGGGTGCCAAAAGTGAGGAGATTTTTTTGGGAGGGGGAGGCTGGTCAGATCTCTCTCCTCTCATCCCTTCTCTCTCCCCTCCCCCCTCTCTCTTCCTCTCACTTTCCCTCCTGTTTTCCTTCCTCACCTCTGATCTCTCTTTGGATACAGGGTCTAATTCTACATCCCAGGCTAGAATGGCCTGGAAGTCATTATGTAGCTTAATCAGGTCATTTTTATTGCTAAATTACTAATTAAAAATGGGAGATCTTGGCTGGCTGATGACTCAGTGTATAGGCACTTGCTACCAAGCCTGATGATCTGAGTTTGATTCTCAGATCCCATATGGTAAAAGAGCAGAGCCGACTCCCACAGTTGTCCTCTGACCTACACACACACACACACACACACACACACTAAATAATTGTAAGGAAAAACTTAGAGGGGATTCTTATAAAAAGCTGTTTAAGCTAGATGGAATGGTGCACACCTGTAATCCCAGCAGTGTGGAGTCAGAGGTAGGAGGATGATGGATATCAGTTGATGTTATATAGTAAGTCTGCCACCTTGGAAAATCAAAATGACAATCAGATGTGATGGTGACACCCTTAATCCTAGCACTCAGGAATCAGAGGCAGGTATAGCTCCGAGTTCCAGGCTATTCTGGTCTACATAGTAGACCGGAATAAACCAGCCAGAGATACATAATGAGAGCATGCCTAAAAATACAGGTTATATTATTGATCATATGTATATTGCTTTGATTCTGAAAGCCGGTATTAGTCTGTTCTTGGGCTCCACAAAAATTTACCCAGAATTTATTATGGCTTTAGTCAGAGATCAGTAAATCATGTACAATAGTTAAATATGTTTAAAGGAAGTCCAAAGACAGAAAGTCTCGCCCCGCCCCCACCCAAATGAATGTGTAATAGCAGATGTTGAGTGTCTATAGACAGGGAGCAAGCTTGGCTTGTACAAAGCCCGGGTTTCAATCCCTAGCAGTCAAGGCAGAGCAAAACAACAACAAATAAACAACCACCAACTCATCCTGTCTAGCCTGTACTATTTTTCTGGTCTCTGGGGTCAGCCATGTCCCTTCCTGGAAGTGGTACCTGGTTGGTATTCACTGATACAGTAACAAAACTCATATATACTTTTTGGTCAAAGGGTTCTGTCCTGCCTCCTCTCAGACACAGCAACTCTAGCTGGATATTTCTGCTCACCACACCTGCGAGCAGTGTTTATGGCTTCCGGACAAGGTCAAAGCCCCAAAGCCCACAGAACAGCCGAGCTTCCTTTCCCATCTGTGTTTCTCTCTCCCCTTGACTTCTTGGCGGTCTTTTAACCTCCAGATTCTGTGTGTTTGGTTCAGCTGAGAACAAAACAAAACACAGTGAGACTTTGCATTTGCTTATCTGTTTGCAGAATGAGGTTTCAAAGGGGCCAGCCTTCCCCCTCCCTGGTTCAGAAAGAAGTGTGTGGGTCCGTGAGAAGAAACTGCAAGGTAAACTTGAGACCGGTCTGAGAACTGATTTCCTTCCAAATAGCCTGAAACATCTTCTGCACAGTCCCATACAGCCAAGCTCCTTGCCACCAGCTCCCAGGCCAGTCCTTTGACACGCTGTCCTCCTCGGAGCAGGTCTCTACATGGCGGCCGTTTACACCAACGAACACCCACATGCACACACATACACACACGGCTCCGTCTGGTGACAGATTGGGGTCTGAAAAAATCTGGCAGCCTGCGAGGCTAATGGCAGAGTGTTGAGTCTGTTCTGTCTCCCTGGAGTCCCTCTGCACACGCAGGTGCACGTCAGCGCCTGCTCTAATTTTATCCCTGGCTGATGGAAGAGACTAACTGAGCAGTAGGGAAGGTGCTATTTTGGGTCTCTCTGCAGCTCTGGGTTATATAAAGCCTATTGCCGTGACCTGCATTGCTTTGAGGCTGAGTCTCACTCTTGAGCATGCTGTCATAATATGTCATCAGCTCAGACACACACACACACACACACACACACACACACACACACACACACACACGGCTCTTGGGGAATGAGGAGAGAGATGTGTGCTGAGGAGGAGGAGGAGTGTGTGTGTGTGTGTGTGTGTGTGTGTGTGTGTGTGTGTGTGTGTGTGTGTTCCTGCCAGCTTGACTATACTATCCGGTAAGGGCATTGTAAGTGAAAGAGGCTTGTTCTGGAAGGAAATGGAAAGCTCGTTCTGATGGAGAAACGTGAGGGTCCAGCTTTGAGCTTTAGGACAGAGTGTTTTGTGAGTTGATGTTGTAGGTCTGCTGTTGGCATGGTGATAATAATTTCTATTTTGGTAACCCTTTTTTCATTTTAAAGGAACCTAAGGGGTTCGTGAATTATACACAAACGGTTCTGCTTTGGAATGGCAGGATTTTTTTTTTCTTCTTTTTTCTTTTTTTATCTGACATTAGCAGCTGCTGCTGCATGAACAAGCGTGATGGTCTGTTTTAGAGATGGGCCGTGACAGAAAATTGTCTTGCCCACACCAATGGGGATAATCTTGCCTGGAAAGTTTTTCCTTATAGGTCAAAACATCCCTTACCCTGCTGGGAATATGCCCACCTTCTTAAAGATTCCTGCTCCCTTGATTCAATCATGCTCTACACATGAACTGTCTTTGGACTTTCTCTGAGACTAAATCTTTTCCTTTTAGATGTATACATTTTGATAGATGACCATACAAAACAGAATCTTATTAGAACACCCTTAAAAGTACTAGGATTCTCAAACTGTGTCGTTTGCACAAAGCTAGAGTGATAGGGCTGAAGGAGCTCCCCCCCATCTCTCCTGCTCCCCATTTCTAGCCACACAATCCCCCCCCCCCCCCATATATAATCTCCATGAGTGTGCTCTGACTGACACGATGGAACCCATAAGGTATTGCCCAGGGGCATGCAGACTTGGCAGGTTCAAATCTTGGCTGTGGGAGCTGCCAGAATGGGAGGCCCAGGGCCAGGGCTCCTGCAGTTGATTTGGTTCCCATCACTGGCAGCGGCTGTGGCCACGGAGAGTTCCCATAAGTCGTAACTTGACTGCTGCACTATTTTTCTCAGCTGCCCTTTGTGAGGAATTGATCCTCCTTTCCCGCTGGCCAGAGTGCTTCTAAGGGATTTTGGGGAAGGAAAACCTGAAGCTTTCCACAAAGAAAGCCAGGGGAATCTGGCAATTAGCTGCAAACAGCAGAAAGGAGATGGGCCCCAGAGAGAGTTCTAGTGCAGGGAGCCGCTAAGAGAAGGAGGAAAGGGAAGTGAACCAGAATCAAAGACAGGGCTCGCAGAGGCCGGATGGGGAAATGAAGCCAGGAATGGGGAAGGTACAGATGAATCACTATGTGGTTTATTAATAATGGACTTGGGTGGAATTTGGACATGTGTGTCCTCCTTTCCTCTTCTTCCAGGCTGGGAGGTGGCAGCTCACCTTGACAGACGGACTACTTAATGCCTTTGATCTACCCCTGCCCATTAATTAGTCAATATCAGTATCTCTCTGTTTCTGTGTCTGTGTATGTTTTTCTCTGTGTGTCTTTTCCTGTGTCTTTGTTTCTGCCTGTCTCTGTGCCTCTGTCTCTCTGTGTCTGTCTCTGTGTCTCTGTCTGTCTCTCTGTGTCTGTGTCGTCTGTGCCTCCATCTTTCTGTCTCTGTGCCTATCTCCCCCCTCCCCTGCCTCGCCTCCATTATTATACAACCCAGACTAGCCTTGAACTCATGATACTCCTGCCTCGGCTTCTCATTACTCCATTTCCCTCAGGAGCAGGCCTGAGTACACCGACATCAGACATGGACCTCTGAGGCCTGCAGCCTAAGTCTCTGACTTAATTTTTCTTTTCTTTTTCTTTTTCTTTTTTCTTTTCTTTTCTTTCTTTCTTTCGTTCTTTCTTTCTTTCTTTTTTTTTTTGAGACAATGTCTTTCTCTATTTATCCTTGGCTAGCCTGGAGCTTACAGTGTAGAACTAAGTAGGCTCCAAACTCACAGAGCTCTGCCTGCCTCTGCCTCCTGAGTGCTGAGATTAAAGCATGTATGCCATCATACTTGGCTCTGGCTTAAGTTTTATAGTCACCGTCCCAGCCCTTCCCTGTGAAAGTCTCCAGGTCACTCCTTACCGCCTTATACTGAATGTTCTCGACTCTCTTGTCTTGTGTGTGTGTGTGTGTGTGTGTGTGTGTGTGTGTGTGTGTGTGTATGAACTGTTCCATGTGTCCGGAATGCCCTTCCTATTGTTGTTGTTAGTGGTATTTATGTGTGTGCGTGCAATGTAGCCGAGGCTAGCTTCAACCTTGTCATCCTCTGGCTCAACCTCCCAGATACTACCATTAAGGTGTGCTATCATTTTTTTCTTTCTTGGAAAATTCCCATTTTTTCCTTCTGGTGCTGACTCTGGGCCTGGAGCTCTCTGCCGGCGTGTTTGTTCACCGTTTGCCCCTGGGTACTTAGCTGCTCTGCAGCCCACCTGGACCGCGGGCATCTAGAGGAGTTCTCGCTTAGTCTACCAGGCTGCCCAGCAAGTATCTGTTGAAGGAATGACTGCAGAAGCCACATTTCAGCACTAAAGCTTTCTCTGTGTCGCAGGGCTAGAGACTGAGCTTGCGGGCAATTTCGGTGTGCTTGAAGAGAAAAGGCGAAGTCCTGGGAAATCTGACAAAGAATGTAAGACACCCTGCTTCCAAAACCTAAGGGGAGGAACAAAAAACAGAGCCGGCCAATTGCTGTTATCACATGAGTGTGAGTGCGATGCTGAGCGAGATGGCCCATGTGACCAATCAGCATCTGCCTTTTCTGTGCCCCTCCATCCCCAACCTCCACACCCCCTTCCTCCCAACCAATTCACGGAGTAGAGTGTCCACCATGCACGTGGATCTCACCGTCCTTCCCAGAGAGTACCAGGCCCATGCTTCAGTCCCACCACAGATCTACCTAACCAGCTGTGACTCTACCATGAGCATCAGGACTTCCAACCAGTGTGACCTGGTGGTGCGTGTCTGTGGTCCCAGGGATTCAGGCAGCTGAAACAGGACGATTGCAAGCTTAAGGCCTATCTGAGTGGCTTAGCAGGAGTGTCCCAAAAGAAAAAGTAAAGGGAGGGAGCGCCAGGGATGAAAACTCGGCAGTAGAACTTGCCTAGCACGAGTAAGGCTGGGTTCAAGTCCTAGGACGTGGGTAGATGGTGGTGGTGAGGACGCCATAGCTCCATCACTGGGCTGGCTGCCATCCCTGCCCAGGTCACACCCTAATGATGCTGGCCTCAGGGACTGAGGCATGGGAGAAAGTGTGGCGCACCCAATGCTTGACCCAATTACACCAAACCAGGGGTCAAGGACTTCATCAATTCTAGGGACATCTGAGATGTATACATCCAAGAAAGCCAAGATAAGAGCAGAAGAAGCCCCTACCTACCAATCGGGTTTGTCAATGCATTGTTTAACTTAGGTTACTTAATTTAACCTCTGATGCAGCCCTGGGAATGATTTTGTAATGGTGTATCATCAATGTATATGTACATACACATAAATATTGCCCTAAATCCTTTGCTCTCACACTCAGAGAAGCCCCATGAAGGTAGAACCAGAGTGACAGCGTCCCAGGAGGAAACTGGCTGTGGGAAGGAGGGCATAGAATTGGCATCTGGGGAAATCTTTCAAAATTTTAAACAGTTCCTGTTGAGACCTATGAATCTTGACAGCTATCCTGCTTTGACAGAGAGGAGAAAAGAGCAGCCGTGTGATTGGGAGCCTGCAGAAGAGAGGACGGAAGAGAGCTAGTCCACAGCGTCACAGCAGTGACAAGGGCTGGGATAGCTCACTTTAAATGAGATGATGAGCCACTTAGGTGAAAGAGAGAAGATCTGGAGACAGATGATGACCACAAGGCAGAGAAGGGACTCAGGACACAGAGCGGGTGGGTATTAAAGGATTATGTGTTTTAGGCTGTGTTACCATCACCCAGAAAGGCACGCACTTCAACTGCCAAGAAACTAATACTGAATTGGAACACCATCCAGGGATGAGAGCAAGTTAAAACAATAAATCCTGTGCTCAACCTGTGTGCTATTTCCAGATCAGCAATTCACTGGCTTTTTGGGGCACAATGGGCAAAAACCAGTATAGGATCCTATGTTGTCATTTAAAGACTTTCTTTTTAATTTGTTGTGTTTATTTTGGTTTGTGGGGATAAGGAGAGAGAATCTCAAGTAGTTGTCTTCGAATTTGCTATGTATCCAACACTGGCCTTGAACTCCTGATCCTCCTACCTCAGACTTTGGAGCTATGGGATTTTAAAGGTCTGTGCCCCCACACTGAGCAATCTCATCGAGATTTTTTTTTTAAAGACAGCGTCTTACTATGTAGCCTCAGCTAGCCTAGAATTTGCTATGTAGACCAGGCTAGCTCAAACTCACAGAATCTGTGTGCCTCCGCTTCGGAAGGGCTGGAATTAATGGTGTGAGCTACCTTGCTCTCTGATCCTTCTTTAAAGGGTCAAACAACTGGGCTCCTTATAGTCAGGGTATTTGTTGGCATTCTACCTGTCCTGCTGAACCTCACACAAGCCTCACAGCTTTATTATATGACGTCCCAGTAGGTAAGTATCCCCCTCTTACTGCTGGGCAAACACATCCTGCACCCACTTCAAAGTTAAATAACATGCCTAAGGCCACAGATTTTGTGAATGGCAGAGCTAGGATTTGAACACAGGCAGTCTGGCTCCAGATCCCAAATCGGTAACCATCACTCTGTACTGCCCTTGAAGTAGCCAATTAACATAAAAACAAAGCAATGATGAAGATGACCACGACCACGACAAAGAACCTGAGTATTGCTGGTATGCAGGGTGTGGGTTGAACCCCAGTGTGGCCGACGAGAGCTGACGTGTGGAAATCCTGTGTATGAACGTCAGCATGACATCACTGGGGATGAACACTTGCAGATCCAGGTCAACCGTGTCACTGGCCAAGCTCCATAGCCTCTCCACACAGCACTGGGATGAGTCTCACTTCTGGAAGCCCTGCCCCTTGAGCATTCAACAAGTATTCCCTTTCTGTGTTAACTC
The DNA here is from genome assembly GCA_019843815.1 of Montemys delectorum. Lineage (NCBI taxonomy): Eukaryota > Metazoa > Chordata > Mammalia > Rodentia > Muridae > Montemys > Montemys delectorum. Next base: position 48,649 of record JADRCD010227948.1, read on the forward strand.
AGTTAATGGGCCTTGAGCACTCAGCCCGAGCCAGGTAAGCCATACTAGGCTCCGGAAATAAAAATGGGCTTGACGAATAGTCCCTCCCCTGCAGAAGAGGTGAGGGCAGGTACCCTCAATCAACGACCAATGGGCTTGGAGCTTAGCAATACTCTGAGGCTGATGTCACTCACTGTCTCTTCATTCTCTGAGGATGCTATCGGTTTTTTTCTCCATGTCTTGGGATCGCTTGGTCACTAACTTCCTGGGCTGTCATCCCTGCAAGCCACCTGTATCTGCAGATGTTTTTCAGACAACAGCTGGAGGTTTGTTTTTGTTTTCCTCAGTGACAGAGGGGTGAAGAGGAGGTAAGAGACCTTGACAGTGTCTCGTGTAGCCCAGACCAACCTCCAACTTGAACTTTTGTTCAAGCATTGAACTCTTGGCCTTCCCCTTCACCTCTGCCTCCTTGAGGCATGTACCACTTTGCCATTCAAGAGCTTGACTGTCTCATCTAGAAAGTGATATGAGGTGATGACAAAGATGATGGTCAGATGAGAGATAACTGTGAACAGAATTCGAAACATCAGCCCACAGTGGTTTAGTTAAATACGCGCAAATGGGCATCTTCCGCTACACGTCTAACAATCCTCGGGAGCCCAGTGACTGGGAAGGAACCGGGGCTCTGAAGTCAGACTACTTCCTTTCTGTTAGAGTTGCAGCTTGACCCTTCCTATGCTGTATGTTCTTTCTGTGTGGGGTGCAAATAGTCAGTGCGGGCCACAACAAAGCCCAAATGAGAAACTACAGGTCCTTAGGATGGTGCTAGGACACAGTAGGTAAGTGTAAGTGCCAAGTTTTTAGTTTTTGCAGAAGTGGTAATTTTTAAAACAACATTATTAGTAACCATAGTTACTAATTGCAACCATCGTTTACACCGCAAACCTGTAGAGAGTGGCTTGGAAGGGGGAGAGAGGAGAAGAACTTACCTGTTTTGTTTGTGTGATTTATTTTTTTATTATTGCAATTAAAATAGGAATGCATTTTATAATTTAAAAAAGAAAGGAAAAAGAACATAGAGGTCCTTTTGCTCTCCAGAGGCCTTGGTGGAAATTACAGGAGTCATCTGGGAGGTACAAGTAAGGCCTGCTTACCTGCTTTCCCCCACGTTTGCTCCCCAGGGTGACTTCAGGTAGGAGACTTACAAAGAATGGGTCAGCCTCGTTTCTCTAAGAAGCCTCCCCTCATAGAACTGATTCTTCCAGAACAGGCAGCATCAGGGAGATCCAGGGCCTGCCCTTCTCTCTCAGCAAGGCTCCCTGGCCACCTGGAGTAAGTCTCAGCCTCCTCGTGTTAGGTGACCGATGGCAGCTCAAAGGATCCATGCTCCGGGTTCTAGGCTAGGGTAAGAACAGCACCACCTCCTCTCTCCATAAAAGGTATCAGAAGGTCTCATCAGGGTCTTGTGCCCATAGCTGAACCAATCACTATGGTTGGAAAACTGAGCAAGGATCTGAGTGGTCATACCTTCGTTGTCCATCTACTGGGGAGGTGGGCCATAGAGTCACCTTGATGTAATAATGCAGAGACTAAGACGAAAGTGGGTGAATGGCTGAAACTGGAGTCCAGTTGCAGAAGAAGCAGGAATGAGTGTTGAGTGGCAAAGCAAGAGGTCTGATACAGCCAAACATGGTGGCAAATACCCATAATCCCAGCCACTCAAGATTGTGGAGAGTTCAAGGTCAACCTGGACTACATAGCAATACTGTTATATAAACATAACCAAATGAGTGTCTGGAGAGATGGCTTGGTGGTTAAGAGCATTTGTTGTTCTTACAGAAGACCTGGGTTCAATTTCCATCACCCACATCACATGGAGACTCACAATGATCTTCCAGGAGATTCAAAACCTTCTGTAGGCACCAAGCACACAAATGGGATGTATGTGTGCATGTGCATGTGAGTGTGTATGTACATGTAAGCTAAACACTCATACACATAAAATAAAAGAATCTGAAAAAAAAAAAAAAGGTAAAGCACCAAACAAGGGCCAGGAATATGGCTCACTGTCACCACTGTCACCATCCAGAGTTTAACCCTTAGGACTCACATTGTGTAAGGAGAGATCCAATTATTGTTGTCCTCTGACCTTCACATGCATAACACACACATACACGATAGATAGATAGAAAGATAGATAGATATGTAGACAGAATGATAGATAGATAAAATTTAAACAACGACAAAGAAAATGCCATAGTTTTTGTTATGCTCAGGCTAGGAAAATGTGTACATAGTTGTCTTTAGGTTAGCACACTACCCACTTGGAATCAGAGGAACCACACAGGAAAGGATAAGCCGAAAACGAAGGCTAGAGTATAACAGACTCTGGGTGTGAAAGGCTTCACCTCTGTCCCAGGGAATGGCAGCTTTGTGTCTGCCTTTCACTTACACAGGATAAAAGCCTGAAATTGCAAACACCCCTTGACTTCAGGCAGAGAGCACAAAGGAATAGAGTAGATTCCTGCATTAGCCACACCCCGACCCCACATGGCTGCTAGGCAGCTGCTTCCCCCCCCCTCCCCCATAAAGGCCCGTGGGTGAATCCAGGCTCCAAGTCTTTGCATGTGCGTGCTTGCAGTCTCTGTTTTTAAATGCCGAGTGATTTAAAAACACACTACATGAGCCAAAACAAACACACATCAATGGGTCAGAATCTGCCGGGTCCCCTCTTCCCTCCAGTAGGAGACATCTGAAAGAACCCTGTCCACACAGAGCAGACGAAAAGCCCTTCTCTTTTTATAGAGTATCAAACCTGTGTTCCAGTCCACAATTGCCCAGTGATAGCCCTCCTGCCCAAAGTTCAGCCCTTTCATCTCCACTATCAAATCCAAATCTGAACAACACCAAGTGGGCCATGAAAGGCAAGGAACATTACGGTGAGAACTGTACTTTCATTTCCTGGCGGGGGTGTGGCTACATTCACAACTTCGGTGCGATTCTAACCGTCAGGAGGGTTTTTACATTCAATTTCCTGTTTCCTTTTCTTAATAAAGAAAGGAAAAGCGGGGCCCCTGCAGAAACTGTTCTTAGGGTTCCAAAGGGAGACACCGTGGGGGTTCCGAGTTGGCCACAACAAATACAAAACAAAACCCAGCAAATAGCAGTACACGGAAGGGTGGTGGTGGGGCGGGGTGGGGGTTTGGGGGTGGCAGTGGTGTTGTTTTCTTCCGCTCAGGCAGCAATTTTCCACCCTACACCAGTCAGACCTGTGGCCATCTCCTCTCTGTTTCTGAACCATTTCCCACGAAGGTTTAGAATGTACTGATGGGGACAGCCGGTAGTTGTAGTAGCTATCCCTTTTCAGGGACTGTCGTGAGTTCTAGCACAACCCCTCTACGAAGCACTTCTGCTCTATGCACAAGGGCACAGAGGCATGGAGGTGCTGTGATCATCTGCCCAATTGTTCTGCTCAGCTTTAACTGTCATCTTGATCCAGCTAGAGTCATCAGACAAGAGAACCCCAATCAAGGAATTGGCTAAATCAGATTGGCTTCTGGGGCTGTCTGGGCGGTGGGGGGGGGGGGGGTGAGGGGGAAGGTCTCTCTTGATTGTTGATTGATTTACAGAGGGTC
>JADRCD010227949.1:0-20754 GCA_019843815.1 Montemys delectorum
ACAGTAGTAATACCACAGACCCTGACATGACTAAAGAAACAAGTCTTTGTCCATAAGCCCCTCAGTCCAGTTGAAATAGAAAGGTTTAAGTTTTTTAAATGTTATATATTTATTTTACATATGTGTCATAGTGTGGGGATAGGGTCTCTCCTTTTACCATGTGGGACTTGTTGATTGAACTCAGGTCATTAGGCTTGACAGCAAGTGCCTTCAGCAGTTGAGCCATCATACTGACCTGACAAATATATTTCTTATTTTATTTTTTTGACAGGCTCTCTCTCACTATGTGAGCTTGGCTGGCTTAGAGCTAGCTAGCTATATAGACTAGGCTGGCCAAGAACTCATAGAGATCCACCTGCCTTTGCCTTTTGAGTGCTAGAATTTAAAGGTACATACAATTATGCTCAGCTCTAACAAATTTCTTAAAAACAAATGAAAACTACCAGTTAATGAAAATGAAACAATCTCAATAGCCTCTTTTTTTAAGATTTATTTATTTTATGTATATGAGTACACTGTAGCTGTTGTTGCTCACAGATGGTTGTGAGACTTCATGTGGTTGCTGGGAATTTAGGATCTCTGCTCTCATGCTTGCTCCAGTCAACCTGGCTTGCTCAGTCCCTGCTCGATCTGGCCCAAAAGATTTTATTTATTATTAAAAATAAGTACATTGTAGCTGTCTTCAGATGCACCAGAAGAGGGCATCAGATTTCATTACAGATGGTTGAGAGCCACCATGTGGTTGCTGGGATTTGAACTCAGGACCTTCGGAAGAGTAGTCAGTGCTCCTCCCACTGAGTCATCTCACCAGCCCCTCAATAGCCTTTATCAATTACCTAAGTGGAATATTTTTTCTTTTGAGATTGGATCTCTATGTAGACCAGGCTGGCCTTGAACTCAGAGATCCCCCTACCTCTGTCTCTTGAGCACTAAAACATGAGCCATCATGCCTAGATATCAAAAAAAAAAAAAGTGCATTCATGTACAGATGCATACATACATATATCTTTAAAATTATTTATTTACTGTGTGTGTCTATGTGTATGAACAGCTGTGCCACAGCATGCATATAATTTACCATGTGTGTGTCTAACACTCATGCCATAGCATGCATATAAAGTCAGTGAACAACCTCCAGGAATCAATTCTGTCTTCCAACTGTGTTGGCTCTGAGATTCAAGCTCAGGTTATTTTATTTGGCAAGAACCACCTTTACCTGATGAGCCATGTCAACAGCCCTAGGAGCAGACTATTTAATGTATATTGTAAGAAAAAGCTGAAAACAGGCTATAAAGAACTATGTGGACAGGCGTAGTGCCACAGCCTTTAGTCCAGCACTCAGGAGGCAGAGGGAGAAGCAGATGCATCACTGTGAGTTTGAGGCCAGCCCAGTCTACAAACTGAGTAATAGAACAGCCAAGACTGCACACAGTGAGACCCTGTCTAAAAAAAAATTTAATTAAATAAAGAAAGTAATTTAATGTGCATTCTAGTTATGTTGGTGGTGGAAGGTGGGGTTAGAATGTACTCTAGGAGTCCTGTCAAAAATTGAGCATTCAGGCTAAATCCCTGAACCATGCAGAAAATCTCAGTCTAGAAAGATCCGTCACCATGTTCCGTCTCAGCTCGGAGGCCCAAGAGGCTCTGCCACAGTCTCGTCACCCTGAGGCATTTGGTGGCTGAGAGACGCATAGGAGAGTGCAGCATATGCTGGACGCTGGGCATGGGATCATCTGAGGACAGAGCTGTGAACTTCACCTGCAGGAGTAGCCAGAGCCTCTACAGGGACATGACACTGGAGAACACAACAGCCCAGTGTTCTCTGGGTGCTGCAGGTCCTCAGGTGGAACATGGATCTGGGCCATGAAGCGCAGCAGAAGCCTCAATTGGGAGCCTCCTGAACAGTGGTCAAGGCAAGCACTTGACCACTGAAGTACTACACCTCAGCCCTCAAGTGCTTGGTGCAAAACAGTGGCAACCCCAAGCAACACCACAAGAGGCTAAGTTACACAAGTTCTTTTTCTGTTTCTCAAGACAGGGTCCTCATGTATCCTGGCAAAGCCTTGATATACAGCCAAGGACTGCTGATCCTTCTGCCTCCATTTCTAGAGTTCTGGAATTATAGGCGTGTGCCACCATACCTGGACTGCAATGTAGCCCAGAAGCTCAAAACTAAGGCAGCTAGACTGCTAGGCACACTCTCCCAAGCAGGCTACATCCCTAGCCCTGTTTTTTTGTTTGTTTGTTTGTTTGTTTTTGTTTTGTTTTGGGTGAGGATGTTTAATGAATAGTAAGTAGATGGACATATCAGTACTCATCTGTAATGAACACTGACAGAAGGATCAGGAGTTCAAGGCCAACAGAGGTTACGTGAGGCCTTGCCTCAAAATACCCCGCAAAATCTGATGTAGTGGTGTGTGCTTGTAATCCCAGGAGAGGTGAAGACAGGAGGGTCAGAAGTTCTATGTAGCTAGTTCAAAAGAAATGAACATAAGCAGACAGACAGACAGACAGACAGACAGACAGACAGACAGACAGGCTAGGATATGGTGCTCATGCCTGTAATCACAGCATTCAGGAAGCTACTGAGGCAGAATAATAACTGGAGGTATGAGGCTAGCTAGCCTGGGCTACACAGTGAGTTAAGGATAGCTTGAGCTACAGAGTGAGACAGTTTCAAAACGCTAGGGGAAGCAAGAAGATGGGGCTCCTATCTCCAGATAAAATTGAGGCCTGTCTTCCTCCCTCTACCTTTTCACTAGGTTTCCCTGTGTAAACAGAGGCTTACCTGCCTCTGCCTCTGCCTCTCAGTGTTGAGTTTAAAGATGCCACGCCTGCCTGCTCTGTTTCTGCTATCCCAAGGTGCTATTGTGTGTGACTGACTCCACCCTGGGGTGTCTCGCTCCCACTAAGATTCTGAGTCTAGACGATACCTCTCGATTGCCTCTCTCATGTGGTTACTGTCTGCCTGCTTGCTTCAAGCTCTCTGTTGTTTAGTTAGAAATAAAGCTTTAAAACACATCACAATATAATGGAGACTGCAGCTTTATTGTCCTATTTCAGAAGTATGTAATGTTGTCACATAATAACATGGGGAAGCACAAAAGGTCTGAGAGGTTGATTTGCGAACAGCCCAGGGAAAACTGCTGACCTTTGGCACAGCTCCACCCACCCCCTTTTCCTATGTAATTTTTAGCCTAACTCAAATACCGTGATATATAAGCTCATATCCAGCTTTCTCGTACCATTTCTCTCATATTAATAAAAATTCTTTATAAACATAATTTTATTGAAAAAATATTTTCTTTTTCTTTTTCTTTTTGTTTTTTTTGAGACAGGGTTTCTGTGTGTAGCCCAGCTCTGTCGTCCAGGCTGGCCTCAAACTCTGCCTCCCCAGTGCTGGTATTAAAGGTGTGTGCCCCTACGCCCAATTTAATAAAAGCATATTTCATAAGAGCATACTGTCATGCGTTGAGACATGATACTTAGCTGGGAGACTTAGTGTGTAGAAGCACACACATTCAAGGCCACTGTTTCCTAGAAAGGTGACTTTGGGGAAACCCAGGAGATTGTGCAGAGCTTGGGTGGGACAGAGAGAGGAAGCAGCTCACAGGTCCTGGCCCAGATACTCCAGCTCATCCAGAAGGAAATCTATATCGGCCTGGGCCAGTACGGGGTTGGCCACCACCATTCGGAAGAAGTTGGGCCGGGTCCCGTGGGGCTGGTAGCCGATCATCATGGTTCCCTTCTTCACCATGCGCTCCTTGAGCACAGGGGCCACCTGTGGGTTGCAGAATCAGAGCTGAAGCAGCTGGCATAGCTCCTGGGGACATTTGGTTACAGAAGCCACAGTCCCATATCTCTTCGCCACACTCATTGCTCACACTCCTTTCCCACGACATGCAACCTGAGTGGCCTTCTCTCTCCAGGAGCTGGGAACACCGAACCAGACTCATCTCTGATATTCAACACTGCTACTCCCCAGTCTCAAGACTCCATCTTCAATATGTTCTCCCCACTCTTAGTTCCTGACATATTTCTGAGTTGTGCCACGTAATCTAGAGGTAACTTACCAAGCCGCCTTGCACACAAATGTAGACAGAGGACGCCTCCTCTGCAGGAACAGCCCAGGAGGGTAGGGCGCTGATGTTCCTTCAGGTTACTGAGGCCACCAGCACTAACCCATTCTTATGAATAAAGACAACATATCCCCCTGCCTCTGTAAGCACATCTGGGATGATCAGCTATTCCTGATCTTTTCTTAGTTCCAGCACAGACATCTGTGTGGTGCACGCTGGTGACTTCCTCTGGTAACTCCCTCTGTTTCCTTACTTTCCAAAAATATATTTTTCTCTCTACCTGCATCCCATTAAAAATGAGGGTAAGGAGGTGTTCTCCTGTGCCTGCCATCTCAAGAGGCAGAGATATGCAATACCAGGCAGAGCCAGCAGAGAGCAGAAACATACCTGCTGCTTAGTTCCTGGAGCTGGGTTACCAGAGGGTAAAGACTAGACTACCTGAGACAGCCTTTGGCTGTAATCTGGACTCTCCTTCTTCCCCCGAAGGCTGGGAGGCACAAACCAGAAGCACACGTTGACGAACTCGGGCTGAAGGGAGGGATGAGGGAGGCATGAGTTGGGGAAGGAAGGGTTTTTTTCTGTCTTTGTTCCTGGTCCTTTTAGAGGCTTCATGTATGGAACACGGTGGGGGGTGGGAGAGGCATTCAAAGGAGCCAGGAGTCCTACCTCCATGACCAACTCAAATCCTTCCCGCTTTTTAATCTCCTCCACCAAGTACCTGGGGGAAAGGGTAAGAAAGCACACATGGAGGAAAGGCAGAGGCAAGGAGACAGGGGAGACCTACAGAGGCCCCAGGAAGGCCATGGAAAAGAGAAGAGATCTGGGTCCTTCATGCCTACCGGGTGAGAGCAAAGGCCTGGTTGATGCGCTGCTCCAGCCCTTGCCCACCCTGTGCCTTCCACATGAGCCACAGCTTCAGACAGTCTACGCGGCGGCCACACTGCACCACCTTGTCTCCGGTGTCCAGAGCCACATCATAGAACTTGTCTTGCTGGAAGAGGTAGCTGGCCTGGGATCCATGGCAGCGCTTAAGCAGGTTCTGTGGGGAGGGAGCTATCAACAGGCCTTCCCAATGGGCTACACGGCAGGGTCTCTATTTAGCCACCTCTCTTCTCCCTGGAGTTAGGCAGCACTGAGACAGCTGCAGCCAACTCAGACCTCTCTCTGGGTCAATACTACAAGAGCTCTTCCCAAATTCTGCCAGGATCCCTCTGACCATAAGTACAAGATAGAAACCCTTTCTGTCCCATGAAGACAATGCACTGAGCACATGGAGCTCAACAGAGGGTTAGGCTGGTCAGAGAGATGTGGCTCTGGCTGGGAAGGTTAAGAGACCACATTAAGGCCTAGATCTCTGTGGTGAGACAGACAAGCTAGTCTAGAGAAAGGAAGACTGGGGTCTGGGACCAGGGCAGACCCACCGAGGTGTCCCGGAGAAGAAGGGCGGAGCACTGCAGCCCTGCGGCAAGAAGCTTGTGAGGGTTCCAGGCCACGGAGTCAGCCCTGGGAAAGACAAGGCAAAGCTGAGTCAGTGGCTCCTCCAACAAAGGTAAAGGTAAAGGCTACCCTTCCCTTGCAGCCAGAAAGAATTCCTATAACTACCCTCCCTCCCTCTAATCCGAAATCAATCATCTGTCCAGTTCCCATCTCACCCTCCCCAGGCTCCCTAGTTTGTGGCTATCGTGAGAACCAAGGATTGGAAGGGAGGGACTCAGGAGGGAGGCTGTATGCACCTCTGGATCCCATCCAGCAGATGCCTGTGTGTCCGAGACAGCAGGACGCTCCCACCCCAGGCGGCCTGTGGAGCAGGAGGAACAGCGTGGGTCTTGGCCTCAGGGTAGCCCACCCTACCCCCTGTGACCCAAGTCTCACTCACATCCACATGCAACCACAGTCCGTGACGCTGGCAAACATCGGCAATTGCATCCAGGGGATCAAAGGCCCCTAGCACGGTGGTACCAGAGGTGGCACTGACCAGAAATGGCACAGAGCCCTGTGGCCAAAAAGGTAGAGGAAAAAGAAGCTGTGGAGTCATTGTTAAAGGTGGTCAGAAGCTAGTGCTAGGCCCTAAGTCCTCCGCACGCCTCCCCCAACAGTGAGTCAGCCTCCTCTGAAGTCTGCAGGCAGGGACGCTACATCTCAACAAAACCTAGGTTTACTTATTTCCATGGTTTATGCTCTTTTGAAAACTTTTAATGTTGGGTTAGGGAGGCAGATCAACCAGTGAAGTGACGAGTTGGCAAATATACAGTGGACCTAAGTTCGATCCCCAGAATCTATGTAAAAAGCCTGAGGCGTGGTGGCAGCATGTGCCTGTCAACCCAGCTCTAAGGAGACAGAGGTAGGTAGGCAGACCCTGGAGCTTGCCGGCTAGCTAGCTGGTGAGCTCCAGGCCTGTAAAGCAAGGTGGATGGCAACTGAGAGCAACACCAGAGGTTGATTTTAGGGCTCCACATGCACACCATGACATACATGCACGAACATGCAGACATTTGAATACACATGCACATGAACACACATACCTACAAACATAAGCATGTAATGACTTTTTTTTTTCTTCTGGCTTTGTGCTTGCTAGGCAAGCGTTCTACCACTGAGCTAAATCCCCAACACCAACATAAAATGTCTTACTGAAGGGTCAAACACTACTGAAAAGCCCCAATACTACAAAAGCTCATACTAACATTGAATTAGTTAAAAAAAAAAAAAATTAAACTACTACAGAGAAAGCCCAAGCACAGATAGGTTCACTAATGAATTCTCTCAAACATTTAAAAAGATAGACACTGCTGAGTGGAGAGGTGGCTCAGCAGCTAAAGGAACTACATGCTTTCCCAGAGAACCCACACATACATAAAATAAATTTAAAGTAAATCTTATAAAATAAAAACATTGTCTGCTATTCCAGAGGACCCAAGTTCAAGCTCCCATATGACAGCTAGTAACTGTGTGTAAATCCAGTCTCAGGGCACTCAACATCCTCTTCTGGCTTTCCTCAGCACCAGGCGCACACACTGGCACACAAGATACACATACATACAGGCAAATCTCTCTCACACACACACACTCACACACACACACACACACACACACACACACAAATAAAATTAAAAACAATGAACAGGTAATACTAGCTCACAAGTATCTCTTCCCCCTAAATAGAATACATAAACCAGCTAAAGCTGGAGACAGACACTCAGCGCACGAGCACATGCCTAGCACACCTGGGGTCTAAAGCTGGAGACAGACAGCTCAGCACATGAGCACATGCCTAGCACACCTGGGGCCGTAAGCAGAATCTCCCACATCAAACGAACAAAATGCAAATAGCAACAACAAACACATTCATCAACTGTGTGTATACAATGAAACCTGAGCATAAATATGACACCAAGAGGCAGGCGGGTCTCTGTGAATTCAAAGCCAGCCTGGTCTACACTGACAGCTCAAGGACAGCAAGAGCCAAATAGTGAGACCCTGTTTCAAAAAGGAAAAGAAACTAAGAAAATAATCTCCTGTGGCAAGGCCTGATGGTGCTGGCCTATAATCTCAGATATTCAGGTAGCTGAGGAAAACTGACAAGTTTAAAACCAGCCAGAGATACTAGAGAAACTCTGTCTCAAAGAACACCAATCAATCAATTAGTTAATTAATTAAAGTCCTAAAGAGAGCTATGGAGAATTCAGATAGAACATTTGCCTGAAATGTCCACTCCTCACCACCCCATGTATATAAACAAAGCTACAGGAAGCCAAAGGACTAGCAGGCGCAGTACCCCGCTTCATTAAATTATGCTGGGTGTGATGGTGCACACGTTTAATCTCAGCACTTGAGAAGCAGAGGCAGGTGGTTATCTTTGAGTTCAAGGCCAGCCTGATGTAAATTCCAGGCCATCGAGGGTTACACAGACCCTGTCTCAAAAAATAAAAAACAAAAACAAAAATAATGTAAATTATGAGGAACTGAGCAGATGGCTCAGCAGTTACAAGCACTTGCAACTTCCAAAGATCTGCGGTTAACTGTAGCACCCACCCCAGATGACTTATAACTACCTGTAACTCTAGTTCCAGAGGATCCAACACCCAATGCCCATGCAGAGTCACACATAAAATTAAAAATGAACCTTTAAAATTTTTAAATAATTAAAAGTATAAAACATTTAAAATGTAAGTGTTCTTGGGTTAGGTAAGATATGATATTCAAACACAGGGAACAAGGCAGGGGTGAGGAGGGGAGGGCAGCAGGATGCCCCTGGTAAAGGTGTTTGCCTTCATGTCTGACGATTTGTGTTTGACTCCTGGGTCCTTCACATGGCAAAAGGGGAGAACTAACTCTCAGAAGTTGTCTTCTGACCTCCACACGCACACTGAGGCACATATGCACTCAAGAGGCTGGGCAGGAAGATCACTCTAAGTTTGAGGTCAAGCTGGGCTACACAGCAAGACCCTGACTCAAAAAAATAAAATTAAAAAATGGAATTATCAGTAATTCAGCTTCTGGGTATGACTCTTCAAAACTAAAAGCAGCTGCCACCACCTGGGTCTGGTGCAGTGAGTCCCCGAGGTTCAGATGTTGAAATTTAATCCCCACTGTAAAGTACTGAGAGTAGAAATTTAATCTGACTGTAATGCTGGGGGTGGGGTTTAGCGCAGGTCACAGGCTGAGCCCTTATGGTTGACTACTGGTAATTAGATAAGAAGAGGGAGAGAGACTGGAGGAGACACCCACCCTGTCCCTGTCTCTTGTCATGTGATGCCCTGTAGCAACCGTGGTGCTCTGCCAGCAAGAAAGGCATCACCAGATTTAAGCCTTGAACTTTGGACCACAACTTCAGGCCAAAACAAACCTCTTTTCTTCATCAAGTCACCCAGCCTCAGGCATTTCACTGCACTAACTAAAAGGAGATTAATCATATGAAGAGGCAGCTGTCCGGACACAGCAGTGCTCACGGCAACTAAAGTGTAGGAGCGACCCAATGCCTATCACTAGATGAATGGATAATCAAAATGACAAATACAGACAATAGAAATTAAGTTACAACACAAATTTACAGGCACTCTCAAACCATATACAAGCCCTAGTCCCCTAGATTGCTCTGAACAAATGTTGTAATGCCCCCAACTTGTCATGAAAAAACTGAAAACCGAGCTGCTCTCACTTCTAATGTCTTCCCATGACTGAGAGAGTGGAGCAATAGGCAGCCCCAGCCCCAGGAAAGTCCACCTGAATGGGGAAGGCTGTGTGAGGGTATGGGAGTATGGGGTGGGAGGGCTGGGGGGTGGCTGTGTGTGAGTGTGTGTGTGTGTGTGTGTGTGTGTGCTGGGGATATAGATGTAGCTCAGTTAGCAGAGTGCCTTCCCAGCACTCATGGCCCTGGGTTAATCACCAACACAGCTTGAACCAGGCGGTGGTGAACGCTCATAATCTCTGTGCTCAGAAGGCAGAAGCAGAAAGGTCAAGATCGACAGTCGTCCTTGGCTACACAGAGGGATCAAAGCCCACCTAAGCTGCAGGAGACCCTGTTTCAGAGAGACAGAGAGAGAGAGAGAGAGAGAGAGAGAGAGAGAGAGAGAAAGAGAAAGAGAGAATGAATCAATACCCAATTTTGGCAAGCATGCAGACAAATTAGAACATCACATGCTGCTGGGGCTGTAAAGTGGCACAGCCACTTTAGAAAAGAGGGTAGGAACTCCTAGCCTTAGCCAGAAACTGAACAGCTGATGGCTTCAGGGGGGAGTCAATTTTCTTTAGGGTTTGGCACTTGGGACCACACTGCAATGGGCAGCATATACTGCCATCAGTAGGCTACTATATAGTGATGGTGGCGGTGATGGTGGTGGTGATGGTGGTGGTGGCGCTGATGGTGATGGTGGTGGTGGTGATGGTGGTGGTGGTGATGGTGGTGGTGATGGTAGAGAGGACATAGATTGTAGATACTGTCCTTCTGGAGGACTAAGTTCAATGCCCAGCACTCACATGGCAGCTCACAACTGTCTGTAGCTCCAGTTCCAAGGGATATCAACTCTTCATGCAGTGCGTGCAATACTGCAGACATGCATGCAGGCAAAACACCCATTTACATAAAATAAAAATTAACTAGTCAGTTAGCTATAAAAATAGATCTTTTGGAAAAGAGAGATGGCTCCCAGTTAGAAGAACTGGCTGCCCTCAAAGAGAACAGAGGTTTGGTTCCCGGTGCCCACATGGTAGCTAACATCCACATGTGACCATAGTTCCAGGTGACATGTTGCCTTCTTCTGGCCTCTGTGGGTGCTGTGACGTCAAATAGATCACAGACATATATGCAGGCAAGATATTCATGCACATAAAAACATAATGTAATCAGTTTTTAAAAAAATATCTATATACATTATTGTAACTGCCAAAAATAGGCTGTTCATCCTGTACAGTGACTTGAAATTCATATTTCATGTTATCATACATACACTATCTTACATCTGGCTACATTGTACCCTCGCAGTGTGACAGGGATAAAGGTGACAACATTTGGTATGGTAGCCCACACCTGTGATCACAGCACTGAGTAAACTAAGCCAAGATCAAGTTTGAGGTCAACATAGGCTACATACTGAGTTCAAAGCCAATCCATGCTGCCCAGCAAGAACTTGTCTTAAATAAAAGTAACAGCAGCAGCAGACAGCAGCTAACGTCAGAGCATTCGCACACAAAGCCACTCTAAGTGCTTTACAAACTGATTAACTAATCCACAGTGACTGCTGTAGTTCATCCACTTCACACATGGAGAAACTGACCAGAGATAGCATCGTCTATCTTATCTATCAACAGGCGTTACGGTGTTTTCATTTCATGCTTTGTTCCAGGAAACAAACTCATGCACAGACTTCTACAAGCCTGTGATAATTAACAACAATTCTCTGAGTAGAGGAACTGTGAATCTGCAGAAAATTACATTTAAAAGTCGCCATGCACAAAACATGTCCCACTTGGAAGCGAGGGATGACGGCCCACCTCCTCCCTAGGCCAGCAGTGCTCACCATGCCTGCTCAGACAGCCTCCTCAAGTGTCTCCCTGTACTGATCGTCAGTCCACAGAAACCTTCCACACTATGTATGCTTCAGGCACCAAACTCCCACCACCTGGGTCTGCTTGGGACTCCCTTGGAAATCCAGAGCCTAACCAACCTACAAGTCTCTGCAGCATCCCTGACACAAACAAGTGAAAATAAAGGAGAGGCTGAGGAGTCTCTCCAGCAGACGAGCCCAAGCTCTTTCCTGAGGGAGAAGGGCCCAGCCCATTACCCAGAGCCTCACTCACCTCAGCCTCTGCCAGGCTGATCTGCCTCTCCAGATCCTCAGGGATCATTTTCCCTCTGGAAAAGAAAGAAGCTGAGTGAGTGGAGAAAACTCAGGTGCTCCAGACCAGGGAGCTGTGTCACCTGACACTGCTGGGTAAGGCAGAGGGGCAACTCAGAAGCCACTGGACAGACCAAACCTCAGAGCACAGGAATGGCAGGTCTGAAGGTGTGTGTGGGGGGAGGGGTGCTGGGGTAAGGGCCTGAGGCCAGAGCCAGTTAGTTTTGTTTTGCTTTGTTTTGGCAAGAAGATGACACGCTGTGCCCAGCTGGGTCAGGGCCATGTCGGCAGGACCTTCACCTCTCGTCAGCCTTGACCACTCGGACACTGTCGGTGCCAAGTCCCAGAAATGCAGCTCCCTTGGTGATGGAGTAGTGACACTGTAAAGACACAGAGGGCAAGCCAGCACGACCTGAGTGGGGTCAGAGGTGCTGAGGACAGGAGGGCAGAGACTGGCAAAAGCTGTGTGAGCTGCGATCAATGGGACCCCGTGGCCAGGGTTTTCAAAGGATCTTGTCTTGTTTTGGTTTGGTTTGTTTTTTTTCAGACAGAGTTTCTCTGTGCAGCTCTGGCTATAGACTAGGCTAGCAGATTCACCTGCCTCGGCCTCCCGAATGTTAGGATTAAAGGCATGGAGCACCGCACAGCTCAAGTGTTCTTGTGAAGGAATTGTGTTGGACTCTAGTTAAATACAGACTTAGAGCTGCTGGGGCCTGAGACTCTGCATTTCTAATAACCTCCTGGGTGGGGGCTGGTGAGATGGCTCAGCGGGTAAGAGCACTGACTGCTCTTCCAAAGGTCCTGAGTTCAAATCCCAGCAACCACATGGTGGCTCACAACCATCCGTAATGAGATCTGACGCCCTCTTCTGGTATGTCTGAGGATAGCAGCAGTGTACTTACATATAATAAATAAATTTTAAAAATTAATTTAAAAAAAACCTCCTGGGTGATGTCAATGTTGCTGGACCATGAACTCTCCTCAGAAGTGGAACCTGTGTCTACTCCATCTGTCCTACCCTACCCTTACCCACCCCCAGAAGGCAAAATAAGCATATGCCCTATTCGGCCTCCTTAACAGAAGCATACCCCTTTGAGGGCAGGGAGATGACTTGTAGGGTCTCTGACTGAGCTGGATGAAGATCAGACTCGGGAGTCCCGGGTCAGGCCTGCGACTCTTCCCTACCTCCTTTGAAGTGAAGAGAGCCAAGGGTGGCAGGGCCCGGAGGCCCCTCTGCTTGCAGTCTGGGTAGCGCTGAAAGCGGGCCAGGTTCATGGCGTACATGTTGGAGATAGAGCCACCTGTCACAGGCAGGATGGGAGATGGAGGGAGAGGGGATGAGTCAAGACTGACGTTTTATTCCCCTGACCTTTCCACCCAGAACTGATCAAAGAAGCAGGCATCACATTAGCTCTCAAGACACCAATTCCCGGGGTTCACAAATAGCACACAGCATGGAACAGCCCCAGGACCAGAAAACCCTCTACACCCTGAGCTGCCCGACAGGGACACATTCCCCATACGACCCCAGAGCATTGCTGGCCAACACCGAGATAAGGGTACTGGGAGGCTTCTCCACAGCCCAGCCCAGTGCAGCCAGAGAGGAAACAGCCATAACCCTCCACAGCAGTTACACAGAACAAGAGAGAGTACAGGAGGCAGACCCTTTACCAAGACCCAAGGGAAGCCCCTTCTCACATACCAGGACAGAAGACCCCATCCCCAGAGTTCCAGCCCACCAGGGCACGGAGCTTCTTCAGCACCTCCTCTTCCATGAGCACAAACACGGGGGCAATCTCATATGTGTACCTGCCAGAGAACATGGGTGACAGTGGCTGAGGTGAAAGCACTGCCCAGCTAAGTCTTTAAGCCAGGGGAGGCAGACGGGATGAAGTAAGGATCCCAAGAGAGAACTCAAAGGTGTCAAAGAACCAGAGAAATGAGAAAAACAGTGGGGTCAGGAGGCATAAGGAGGTTGGCGAAGGAGCCCACAGGACAGACAGCAGGGAAAATACTCTGTCTGACAAGAGGCACTCGTTGAAAATGGTGGCAGAGGAACGAGGCAGAAGCCACTTTCCTTTCCTACCCAGACGGCTCCTCCCAGCCAACCCAAGATGGCTCACTGGCTGGTATTGAGGCTCTCCGTAATGATGCGCCCAGCCAGAGCATGGGGATCTAACCCTGAGAAGAGCTGGTTGAAGAACCGGGGGTGACCTGCAGAAGAGGAGCAGACAGAGGACTCAGGTTGGAGCTGGGTACTGGTGCTATAAACCCCTCCCTCCAGGTTCCCAGACACACCAGTCTTGACACTGTAGTGAATCACAGCCCGGCAGCGCTCCAGGATCTGCTCCCGAGACTCGCCCTGGTTCTGCAGCTCCAAGTCCAGCAGCTGCTTGAGCTCTTCAGGCTCCTTCCATTCGCAGACCTAGGAGGAGAGGTCAAGACACAGGGATCTTAGACCCCTGGCTGAGCTCTAGCCATCACATAACAGATGCAAGGCATCAGCAACTTGTAATTAAAACAGGTCCAGGATGTTTTCACAAGTGTGCCCAAGCAAGGGGAAACAAAAGACGTAAGACCCAGAGTGCCAATCGTGAGGTACACCAGGAACAGGGGTGAACTCAATGGAGTCAAGTTTACAAAATGACAGACAGCAGGAGGGAGGAGACAGAGCCCACCTTCTCAGAGGCACTGGTCCCCTTCCGAATGGCCTCATCTACAACAATCCCAAACACGTCCCGGAGCAAGGCCTCCACAGCCACGGGGTCCCCATCCAGGGTCCTGAGTGGTTTTGAGTCAGCCATCAGGATGAAATCTGCAAGCAGGGTGGAGCCATTCCTCATTCAGCCTGCGGCCCCACCTGGATACCAGCAAGGCCTTCTACCTGGTACAGGGGCTGAGGTCCTGGCTGAGTTCGTGTGAGGGCAGTGGCAGTATCCGAGGAGATGGTGGGAACAAGGAGGGAAAGGCAACCAACCAGTGCTGAGCAGGTGGGACAGGGGGCCACTGACACACTTACCTTCCAGCTCAGGAGGGTTCAGAGAAGGCTCAGACAAGTTGGTAACAAGTACACAATGGACTTTTCAGAATAGGACTAAGACAGCAGAGGGAGTGGGGTAAAGCCAGTCACATGGCAGTGGCATTACTCTCATGACCCTTGCCCGAAAGAGAACTTTTACAGATTTGGGACAGGGACAGCAGCGAAGTTCCCTGCATAATCATTAGCCGACAGTGAAGGGCGGGGCGTGAGAAGCAGGTGGCACACTAGCCTCAGGGAGGGTGTGTGAGTGCAGAAGGAATTCCTACTGTGAATCTAAGTGCTCAGGCAATGGGAGAAGACTGGAGGAAGGCGAGCGCAGAGAGACCCAGGAAACAGGCCAGGAAGGGCTTGAGATATGCAAGCCACCCCACAATTGAGGCTTTCCATCCTCCTCCTCCTCCTCCTCCTCCTCCTCCTCCTCCTCCCCCTCCTCCCCCTCCTCCACCACCACCACCACCACCACCACTACTTTTTTAAGACAGGTTTTCTCTGTGTAGCCCTGGCTGTCCTGAAACTCACTCTGTAGACCAGGCTAGCCTGGAACACACAGAGATCCACTTGCCTCTGCCTCTGGAGTACCGAGTGCTGTTTGTTATTTAAGGTTGCATGTATTGCAGGTTGGCCTCCAACCTGATGGGTAGCCAACAATGACTTCTGAACTACTCATTTCTTGCATCTACCTCTCAAGGGCTGGGGTTATAGGAATGAGCCACCATGCCCAGTTTATGTCATCCTGAGACTCAGACCCAGAGCTTTGTATATGCTAGGCAAGCAGCACATCAACCAAGCTCTACCCATCCATGCCTGAGCACCCCTGACCCCTTCTCTCTAAACAGGGACTTAGCATATTCCGGGCTTGCCTTAAAACTAAAATCCTCCTGCTTTTCTGTGGCTTGACAGGCCTATATTGTCAAGCCTCCTCTGTCCTGGTAAGGAGGTCATGGCGAGGAAGCACTGTTACACAACCATGATCTCTGCCATCCAAGCTAGGAAAGACACAGACACATATGTGCAACAGCAATAGCCCAGGGCCTGCTGGATCCTGACCCTAAGTGCCCTCAGAATTCAGAACAGGAGTCCCAGGAGGCTGAAGTCTGGAAGGCGATGGAGCTGAGACTTGAGACTGGACAGAGAAGCAGAGCAGGTGAGTGCCAGGTGAGAAGCACGTGGAATAGAAAGAAGAAGGCAGGCCACGAGCTAGGGATGAACAGGGCTGGTCCTGACTCAGGCAGGAATTGACTAGCTGGGATACAGGAACAAAGGTGAGTGATTTATGGTGAGTCTTAAGAGTCAACCAGACCTAGGAATCTAATTTTACACTGCAGAAAGTCACCAAAGAGCTCTGTAGTAAGTCATATCGTTACCTAGGTGCTGAGACCTAAGTGTGTGGGTTCAAGCCTGCGACAACTGGAAGCAGAGGCAGAGGATCACAGGTCCCAGGCCAGTTTTAGCACTATATACAAAGTCCCTGACTTGAAAATGGCAAAAACAAAACAAGAATTAGAATGGGAAAGATGATCTGGGCAGCGGCACACCCCTTCACTCCCAGCACTTGAGAGGCGGAGGCAGGCCAGTCTCTGAGTTCAAGGCCAGCCTGTGCTACAGAGGATAGTCGGCGCTACACAGAGAACTCCTGCCTCCAAAAACAGTAATAATAATGGGAAAGATGGCTCAGTAGGTAGAGGTACCTGCTAATGAGCCTGACAGTAGGAGTTTGATTTCTGGGAGCTGCATGCAGGATGAGAGAACCAACTTCCACAAGTTGTCCTCTGGCCTCCACACCTACACCAAGCCACACACATACATGTACAAAAGAAAATAAATAAAAAGAAATGCCATTTTAAAAATTATTTTTTAAAAAAATTGATGCTTTAAGCTGTCTGGCAGTGGTGCTCACCTTTAATCCCAGCACTCTGGAAGCAGACACAGGTATATTTCTAAGTTCGAGGGCAGCCTGGACTAGAGTGAGTTCTACAACAATCAAAGCTACACAGAAACCTTGGCTCAAAAAAAAAAAAAAAAAAAAAACCTCAATGCTTTCAGCTGGATGTATGTGTACCTACTACTATAATCCCAGGGCTTAAGAAGTTCAGGCAGAAGGATCACTGCAAGTCTGAGGCTAGCCTGGGGTACATACTGAGTTTGAGGCCAGCCTAAACTACATAGGAAGCCCCTGTCTTTTAAGGAGGAGGAAGAAGAAAAGGAGGAAGGAAGGAAGGAAGGAAGGAAGGAAGGAAGGAAGGAAGGAAGGAAGGAAGGGAGGGAGGGAGGGAGGGAGGGAGGGAGGGGGGGAGGGAGGGAAAGGGAAGGGAAGAGAAGAGAACTGATGTTCAAGAGGCCGGTCTTTATCAGGAGGAAAATTGACAGGCAAGGAGTCAACCCCACCTGAATAAGGGCAGACAGAAGAAACCAGGTTTGGTAATTACACAAAATGCTTACAAAATCTCTGCTGAAGGTAATGGAAGAATCAAAGTTGACCCTGGAGTTTCACGCCTCAGTAACTGGAAAAATTATATGCCAGACAAATATGGATGCAAGCGGAAAGAGCTGCGTGAAAGCTAATGAAGGATCTCCTACAAGTGTTCATCCAAGTGGAAGACCCACAAGTGGGGACAGCCTAGCTAGAGCTAGCAAGAGACGCTATGGGAGACCAAGCTGAGATCCCAGGGAGCTGAATCTTTATGATACTCAGAGGCAGGAGTGAGGAGAGAGGCCAACACTGAGGTCTAAGGGGCCCTAGGAGAGGGTGAGCAGATCTGGAACACAACCACCTTCTTGAGAGAAACAGCTCAATCAATCTACTGCCAGCACTCAATGGCCTCACTGGCTAGAAACACGGATCCAAGGGATGCTTTGACGTTTTATGAGTACACTCGGTCTGGGGAGGTGGGAACACTGGCCAGGATGGGGGGTGGGGAGGCTCAGTCCTTCAGAGGCACTGTGCTAGCTCCCCTGCTCCAATAGTGGCAAATATGGAGTACAAAGGTCAAGAGACTAATTAAACAGGCAAGCTGGGATAGGGTGGCCATCAGAGCTTGCCTACCACATGGAAGATCCAGTGAAAGCAGACAAAAATGGATCCTACTTCATGCTTATCGTACACCACCTTAAGCACTTAAAATGCACCGTGCTAGCCCTCACACTTGTTCAGGGTAAGCAAGCCTACAAGCCACATTTTAAAGAGAGCTGAGTTTCAAAGATACACGACATCCATCCAGGTTATACAACCAATTCTGTGGCCTGGTCCATTGCTCCCAGTGTCCAGCTGGGCCACTCTCCTGCCTCCTATCCCATCGTGCGTAATTATTAACAGCTGTCACCTTCTCTCTTTCTCGTTTGCCTTATTTTTCCAGATTAAAAGTTCTGCTGTTGTGATTTCAGTGGTGTTCTGAATAGAAATGCAGCAAATGTGTGTGTTTATTCCGCTGTGTCTAAGGGGAGGAACTCAGGGACCACAAATTTATAGAGTGATGCCAGTTTGGATGCCTGTGACTTTTCCACTGGAAGCTGCAGCAGGCACAGTGCATTTGGGAGGAAGTGCAGGCTGCTGCACTGGGGTTTCCCCCAGGTGATTCTGTGGTAGGAGAGCACAGCTGTGGAGAAGAGAATATCAGGGAGGGGGGATTGAAACAAGGGACCATGTGATTGAAGTTGGACAAGGGAAGTTAAAAGAGGAAGAAGTCGTTCTGAGGGACTTATGGACTGGAGGTGCTGTGCAGACTTGGCCCTGCTGCCACGCTGGCATCTCCAACCAGGGCTGACGTCCTCCTGATTCACCTCAACTCTGTCTCAGACAGACTGGATGAAAACCTGCATGACCCTGACTCTTCCCACCCCACACTCATCTACCAGGTTGCAGCCATTCTGCCCTCCTCTAAAGAAACAGAAGGCTTGTTCTCTGGAGAAATGGGAACACAGGAGCCATTTCTGGGACGTAAGAACATCTGAAGGGTAGACTGGACACTCTCTTAACACAGGAAAATGTGACCCTTGCCCCTAGTTGTCAGGCATCAATTTTCCAGGGCCAGAGCCTGGAGAGTATCTCTCTGAAGAAACAAAATCCAGAGAAAAGACTCACCCTTGGGGCTGGAGGTGGGGCGAGCTTGATGGCATGGCTGGCCTTGCTTGCACAGGCCTTGCCTAACAGTGATGCCACCAGTCATACAGCTCATTCATGATGCCTTACTCTTAAGCCTGACAGAAGGAACACTAAGCATGGACACACGCCTGCAATCCTAGCACCTGAAAGGCTGAGACACAGGGGCTAAAGAGGATAGAGCTCAGGGACATCCTTCGTCAGCCTGTGAAGGGAGGCTGCCTCAGAAAACCTGAACAGTTAAGTGAAACTAAAAATAAAAACTCCAAATGACAAATGTATGTATGGATACATGTATGTAAGACAACTAAAGAAAGAACCTAACAAGAAGCAGAGCTGCAGGAAATGCTAATGCACATCTATGCAGTCCCAGCACTTGGGGCGCTGAGTCAGGAGGATCATCTCAAGCTGGAAACCACTCTAGGCTATATAGGAAGAACATGATTGGAGAGGATAGTAGAGGAGATGGGAGATGGGCACTGGAGGGAAGAAATGGGAGGTGGGTTGGATCCAAACACATCATATGCATGGATGAATATTATTTAATTTGTTTGGTTAGTTGGTTGGTTTGGTTTTTTGAGATAGGGTTTGTCTGTATAGTTCTGGCTATCCTGGAACTCACTCCATAGACCAGGCTAACCTCGAACTCACAGAGAACCCCCTGACTCTGCCTCCTGAGTGCTGAAATTAAAGGCATGTGCCACCACCACCCAGATTAAATATTTAATATTTAAAAGGCAAAACAAAAGAAACAGAGCTAAAAAACAGATAAACTAAGCCAGCAAGATGGTTCAGCAGGTAAAAGCACCAGCCACCAAGATGGCACCCTGAGCAGGATGCCAGAGACTCACAAAGTAGAAAGGGAGAACCCACTCCCCAAAGTTGTCTCCTGGCATCCACATGTCACACATACCCACACCACATGCACACACACACACACACATAATTAAGGGTAAAGTGTAATGAGGGGTACCTGCAACGACCCCTTCACATAAGCTGAGGCTGCCTGGCAGGACTGCAGTGACCCAAACGTTCTGGGCCCAGGAACATCTGGCCGCTCCAAGGCCCCACTGGGAGCTCCACACCATGGGAAGGAACCTGAACAGGATCAAGACCCCGTGCTGGTGCTCAGTGGCTTCCCCCAGATGGGCTTTCTCAGAGGCTGAACTGGGACTCCTGCCTGCTACTGTCTTCATTGTAGCCAAGAAGTGTCATGGCTAAGGACCCTTCATGTCACCATCCCTCTCTGACAGCCTCGTCTTTGATAAAGCACTGACATCTCATCCTAACAAATAGACTATCTGAGTTCTGTTAAAAGAGGGGGTGGGGGGGCTGGAGAGATGGCTCAGCGGGTAAGAGCGCCAACTCCTCTTCCGAAGGTCCTGAGTTCAAATCCCAGCAACCACATGGTGGCTCACAACCACCCATAATGAGATCTGACGCCCTCTTCTGGTGCGTCTGAAGATAGTCACAGTGTACTTATGTATAATAATAAATCTTCAAAAAATAATAAAAAAAAAAAAAGAGGGGTGTGTGTGTGCGTGTGTACCTCTGAGGGCACTAGGCATACCTATGGTGTACGCATATGCACACACACACATACACTAAATAAATAAACACAAACATACACAAAATGTACTTTAACTTTTAAGTAAACAGAAGCAGAGCATGCTCAGCACCCTGCACCCTGCACCAGAACCTCAGTCTGTTTACTCAGTCCCCAGTAAGCACGACTGACTTTGGTGGACATTGGAGCAGGGAGGAGAACTCAAAACCACGGTGGAAGCCAAGAAGCCAAGTCAGCACGCAGACATGGCTTTGTTTGGCTCTTATAGTATTTTCAAAACGTTTAAAAATTAGGGACTGATTGCCAGGCGGTGGTGGCGCACGCCTTTAATCTCAGCACTTGGGAGGCAGAGGCAGGCAGATTTCTGAGTTTGAGGCCAGCCTGGTCTACAATGTGAGTTCCAGAACAGCCAGGGCTACACAGAGAAACCCTGTCTCAAAAAAAAAAAAAAAAAAAAAAAAAAAGGGACTGAGCTAGGAATGGTGGTGCATACCTTTAATCTCAGCACTTGGGAGTCTGAGGCAGGAGGATTTTTGTCAGTTCAAGGCCAGCCTCTTTTATATACTAAGTTCCAGGATAGCCAGTCCTTGGTAGAGAGACCCTATATTAAAAAAAAAAAAAAAAAAAAAAAAAAAAAA
>JADRCD010227950.1:0-15611 GCA_019843815.1 Montemys delectorum
ATGTGATTTGTCCCATCAGTTTGACTCATTGATCTGGTTTTGTTCTTAGAAAACTTAGTTTATCATGTGCCTTTGTGTATATGAATGTTCTGTGTTTATATGAACATATCTGTAGGTGGCCACAAAGGCTAGAGGGAGGGTCACATCCCTGAGATCTGGACATGTAGGCAGTTGGGAGCCTACATGTAGGTTCAGAGAATAAAACTTAGGTGTTCGGAAAGAACAGTACATACTTTGAATGGTATTCCATCTCTCAGGCCCTCAACTCATTGCTTTGACTAAGTTCTCCAACCCAGTCTGATCAAAACAGAAACCTGAGAGTTTAGAAAGCAAGTCAGAACCCATGGCTGAAGGTAATATTAAGATGCTTATACACAACTTTTAGGCAACTATAAATGATCCTAGAATCATAAGTGACAAAATGAATAAAAGCATGTTGCATTTTTGTATTCCATAGGTGAAATTATAAATGATGACACAACAGAAAATACTAAGTAACTAGGAATAAATCTAGCAAAAGACATGGAGAGCCTGTATTTAGAAAAATAAGAAATTGTATTTATTTATAGTCATTTTTATTTCCATTGAAAAAAGATTCATCTCTCATAGAATACATCCCAGACAAAGTTGTCTAACTTTTACCTCCTCCAGCTTTTCCCCAACTTCTTCTCCCCCAGAGCCACTCCTACACTGTTTCCTCTTTAGAAACCAGCAGGGTTCTAGCTATTAAATGTCTACCATGTCAGAAAAATAATGTATTCAAAGAAGGGAAAACAGTAATATTTCAAGTTGTTAATTATTTTATTTCATTTTATATATTTAGTGTGTGTGTGCTTGTGTATGTGCTTGTGTGTGTGTGTGTGTGTGTGTGTGTGTATTTGTATTCACAAGCCATGGCATCCATGTAGAGGACAAAAGATAGCTCGTAGGAGTTCATTTTCTCTTTCTATCATGTGTGGCTCAGGAGTAGAACTTAGGTCTTTAGTCTTGACAGTGAGTACTTTTACCCTATAGGCCATCTTGCTAGCTTGAAGTTTTTAATTATTTCTTTTTATTTTTAATGATTTTTAAATTCATCTATTCAGTCTAAGCACACACACACACACACACACACACACACACATATATATATAAAACATATCCATATATATGTATCTGATAAATATATAGGAGCCATGAGTCACTAAAGATAAATGTGGAAAAGATAAATGAGAGAAGAACCCTGGTCTTCCCAGATGTCAAGTCTCACTCAAACCTACACAAATTAAATTCACCACAGTAGACAGAAACAGGTTTCAAAATAGAAATGGAGTACTCCCAAATTGACTAATAAATATATGACACACACCCAGCTCACTATTGAGCAGATGTGGCAACAAGTATTAAATAGAATGAGCTCTACATGCGAAGTAACTTAGTCTGAATTTCTCATCTTATAGCATATATAAAATTCCAGCTTTAGGTTTGTGTGTATTAAAACAACACTCTTTGAGGGTCATAAATGTGGATCAGTGGAAGAATACTTGGCTATCACATTCATAAAATGTGAAGGCACATTTCCAAACAACTATAAGAAAGAGGAAGAGCTACAGTGGAAAAATATATTTACAGTGGCATGTTAATTCAATTACTATAAGCAAAATTGTTCGTTACAAATAGCATATGAGGAGCTGGAGAAATGGCTCAAGGGTCAAGAGCACACATATACTTCTCTTATAGATGATCCAAGTTTGGCCCCCAGTGCTCGTACTGCACAGCTCACAAATCCCCATAATTTCATTTCCACAGGATCTGATCTCCTCTTCTACACTCCATAACCCGCTTCAATATATTCCTAACTGATCATATACACATAGACACACATAATTTTTTTTAAATCAAATTTTTTTGAGACATGGTCTAATGGTGTACTCTTGACTGGCCTGGCATTCACTATAAAGACCAGGACAGCTTTGAATTGGCATGGATCCACATGTCTTTGCCTTCCTAGAGCTAGTATTAAAAACAATGCTACCATACCAAGCAAAACAAATCATTTTAACAACGTAATACTAGTGATAAGTTCAGGGTTGTATGATGTCCCAGTACAGGACATTATGGGAAGTTAAGGGTGATACCATTTAGTTCAGCTCATGCTTTTCCCAGAAAGCAGTAAAGTATGCTCCTCACACAGGCATCATGTCATTTTAGGAAAGTAGAAGAAAGGAAGATGAAAGAGGCACACCTGTGCTGTGTATGAACATTATTGCAAGAATCCTGAAGTTTCCATATCATTATCCAGCGTTGTGCTTTTAGCCACAATGGAGCCTGAATAGCAAGATTCACCTTTTAGTGTGCGCATATGTCTGCATTTTTAAAATCTGTTAAGATGAAAAGAACATCACAGACAGCTGTCTGCCTCTGCTCCTGAATAACTCAATACTGAGGTCTCAGAAGCAGTGCACTCAAGATCAAAGACCAGAAAGAGATGCTGCCAAATCAATCAAATGAGCTTAACAAAAATTTGGAATTATCTATCAAGCACCGAACTGAAAATATCGTAATCACTGATCACATGGGGATAAAACCCAGAAGAATGCCCAGGTTAAGATTGGAATTTGAAGATGTTACTGAACACATGAGAACTCTCTGTGGTGGGATACGGTTGCCAAGGACAGGCAGCGAAGTTTAAGAGATGAAGGAAGACTTAGCATTGAGCACTGATGAATCAGTGCTACTTATGGTCATTAGCTAAGAAGTAAGGGAAAAAAAAAATCAAAACTGATGGTGTTGATGCCATCCACAGGAATTTGCCAGAAGAAAAGGTAGAAGAGTTTGAATTTTTTAGAAGTCAAGAAAACATGGAAAAGAAAAAAATATGATGTGGTAGACTTTAGTGCAGATGTGAGTGGAGTGGTGGATTCGAGGCATGACCCTCCAGACTCTCTGGAGTCACAGAAGCAGGTGAGTGGAAGTAATTTAAGTGCTTGTAGTGCAGTGGATAGACGAACAAGGTGTGGTGCCAACCAGGCATGGTGGACCTACCCTTAATTCCAGCATTCAAAAGCTGAGACAGATCTTTCCTCTTCAAGTTCACCCTTGGCTACATAATGATTCTTGCATTAAAAAAAAAGATTTAATATTACTGTAAGATACATACTATATAAATACTATTTATATTAATTTGTATACTTAATGTTTATTCTTATTTAAAACTAGGATACCCAGTTAAATATGATCCTTGACATTCTGTTCTGTGAAAGAAACAGGTACAAATATAAAAGTACTGCTTAATTCTACAGTTGTGAAACATCTCAAGTAGTCAAATCTATAGAATCAAAGTGAAATGGCAATTGCCAAGGCCTGGATGTATAGGAGGTGGGCATAGGTGTGAAGTTTCTGTCAAGCAAGATAAATAATCTCCAGAGATCTTGGTCTGTGTATGGCTGGTACTGAATACCAATCCACACTTAATAGGCGTATAGATTTCATGGTGTATTCTAACAAGAATAAAATACCATGAGTTCCTGGGAAATGAGTGAATTTGAAACAACATGAAAAGCTCTTGATATTTTAGTTTTAAGGTGGCAAGAGTCACAGGGTGCCATATAACAATGAAGGTGGGCAAGGAGTTAAAAACCATGTTAGTTTTTAGAGAAAAGACCTGGTATGCAGCTCAGGCTGGTTTCAAGCTGGTTATCTTTCTGCGATGGCATCGGAGTGTTGGGAGGACAGGTGAGTGTATTTATGCCTGGGTGTGAAATTTAATGCACAGGAGGGTAGATGCTGTGAAGTTGTGACCCGGCTGATTAGATAAGGGATCCGGTGCAATTTGCTGCAAAGAGGATGTTGGTGAAG
This sequence comes from Montemys delectorum, assembly GCA_019843815.1. NCBI lineage: Eukaryota > Metazoa > Chordata > Mammalia > Rodentia > Muridae > Montemys > Montemys delectorum. Next base: position 3,838 of record JADRCD010227950.1, read on the forward strand.
ACAATGCTGCTGCTGGACTTGTAGTGGAGCACCAGCCTAAGGCCCATCAATCTCCCTCCCCAAGGGCAGAGTAGTATCGTGCTGCTTTGGGGATATTTCCTACCAATCATTTCACTGAAGTTTTGTGAATTTAAGAACAGGGGGACACAGTGATGGGTCTTTGCTCAGGTTGAATTATAGTGACACATCAAACCTTGACTGAAAGGGAAGAGGGAAAGCAGGATAATCCACAGATAGAAAAACAAGAAAGGGTCAAAGGAACTCACCCAAACATTTGAAATAAAGTCACTAGAGCAAAACGCTGGAAAGATGGGAAATTGGGTTCAGAGGGTAATGTTAAACTCGTTATTTTGAAAGTAAAGATACTTTTAAGATTAAGGTGAAGAGCTAGAAAATATTGTACAGGAAAGTATTTAAGATGATAGAGAAATATACTAATTATAAATTTTCCCAAGAAGAAATTTTCAGCTGGGGTTGGAAACAAGGCAGTCCAGTGGCTTTGAGTAAGGTAGTTCAGTTCCAAGACAATGTGAGCTCAAGATGGGCACTGGCCAAGGGCAGAAACTAAAGGGGTAGATGTTAGGCAAGGGGCATTCCTGCTGGCTACAGTCAGAACTGAGACATGGGTTGGGCCCTTCTCAGAATGATCTGAGAATTGTCAAGCTTTCATCTTCAAGTTTCATCAGTTGATATGCTGGGTAGTCTATACACAGAGAACCCCAGAGGCATAAATGATAACCTAAAAATGATCTGGTGATTAATGGCCCCAAGTTTGGCAGCAGTGTTAGCCATGGCAGCGCCAGGCTTTATGGATAGTATGTGCCCTTCCCCCAGCCTTGAGCAGGCTGAACCGACCTTGATTGTTTGCTACAGTCTTCTGCCGTCCTAGCTCACCTGCTGTTTCCTGCAGGAGCAGACTAGACTTCCTGCTGAGCTGGCTTTACAACATTGTCCAGCCAAAACACAGCATTGTAATCCAGTTGAAACAAAGGATGGGCATATAGGAGCTCACTGAGATGAACCACCAACCAAAGAATATGCATGGGACTGACTTAGGCACCCTATGTGGGACCTCTAACAGCTGGAACAGAGACCGTCTCTGACTAACTGGGAGAGACAGTCTGACTAACAGACTAACTGTTCCCCTAACTGGGCTGCCTTGTTTAGCCTCAATAGAGAGGTACTTAGTCCTTGATACTTGATATGCCAAGGCTGATTGATATCCATGTTAGGCCTCCCCTTCTCTGAGGAAAAGGGGAGGGGGGACTGGGGAAAGATGGAGGGAGAGGGAGGGGGATAGAATGGGAGGAAAGGAGGAGGGGAAGCTGCAATCTGGGTATAAAGTAAGTAAGTTAATTAATTATTGAGAAAACAAAACAAAGACAGTAACCAAAAGACCAAAGTCAGTCTCGAATGGCATTAGCACTCAGTAAATGGTAGCTGTTATCTATAAATAAATCAGTGGTCATCATTTGCCTTAATTCTTGCACAGGGATAGTACAATTTATCTAACAGGAGCTGGGAGACAGCTTCGGCTGGCTATGGCTAAAATGACTTAGAAATTACTTCACTTGGACTTGATTTCCTCAATGCACTGACAGGTAAAAGGCAAGACTCTTTACACTCTTGTTTCTCCATCTATGAACTAGGCATAATACCATGCTAATGAGAGGATGAGCCTATTCATCTTTGTAAAAGTCTGGATGAGCTTACACCTACTGTCCCCATGGAGCATCTATACCAGTGGAGACATTTACAGCCAGTCTGAGAGGTGAAACCTGCAGTGGAGCCTTATCCTTGCTCCCAAACCCTGGAGCACACAGAGGTGCTGAGCTTATCAGTCCCATTAAGCCCCCAATAAAAATGGCTGTAAATTAGTTCCTGAAGAAAATGTTCATGACCTTTGCTTTTTATGCTCTGGGTGGATATTACACCCCACATATTTCCAAAATGTCAGCTTTCATGGCTCTGCCTGCGAGAAGGAGAAGCAGAAGTGTGAAAAGTATGGGGCAGGGCCTCTCCCCAGGTCTATTATTTGATTTTTTTTTCTGATTTGATTATTCTTTCCTTTTCTACCCAGGGCCACTTAGAAAATTTAATGAACCACTTGAAACATGGATGATCTATTGAGTACCAGAGTTTAACAGCTCCTCACTGTACCGTGAACATGCACCCCGTGTGCTGCAGGGGCAGTGTTTTCTGTCACTTCTGTTTTGTAATTTGTTTTGAAGATTCAGATCCATGTAGAACACGGAGTTGTCTAGACAATTGCATCCAAGTATATAAGATATTATAATCATATCCCCCCCAACAGGGGCCGTCTCTTGCTCACTTCCCTTTGCCCTTGAACCTCTTCTTTCTATCTGTCGCCTCCTGTTTTCTTGTCTCTTAATTAAATGGCACCTTTTCCTATTTTCCTGAAGGGATTCCTCATGGGTGCTTCTACATTTCAAGACATTTCCTTTTTCCTAACCTTGCCATTCCTGTCCAAGTTCTTATGAACACTAGGATGCAGTATAGGTACCTGGAGCCTATCCAGAGCAAAGCAGGAAAATGCTACAAATGAGAAGGTAAAGCGGGGTCTGCTTGCTTTCTTTTGGCAAAAACCCTGCTATAGAAACCCATGTAGATGAGGGGGCACTGAGCCATATATAAGTGAGTAATTATCTACTGTTACAGGCCTTATTATCTCTCCAAATGTTTGCTGAAATTCTGTTGGGCAACCATCTGGACCCAGAGATTTACCCGTGGATAGAGAGCACATTGTGGTTTTAAAGTGAGATAGGAAATTTTCTTTCTCTAATTCTTTTCTGTCATCTTCTGTTAAATAATTTAACTGAATGTCTCTTAGATAGCTCTCTGGAAGTCCTCAGAGTACATGGTTCTGTGTGAGACACTCATATAAAATATTCTTTGGAAGTTTTTTTCCCCTTTTCCCCCACAAGAGAATCCAAGGACAGTTTGCCATCTGTTCTAAGAATTTCATTAATGCACTTATTTTCTCTTTCTCTTTGCAAGAGTGGTCAGTCCAGGTAATTTGTAGCCTTCTCCCCGTTCTGGGAGAGAGTTGTAGCCCAGAAGCCTCACCCCATCACTGTTAAGTCCCGGCTCTCTCATTAAGGTTTCTCTCTGGTGGCTTTGTTAGCTATGAACAACAAAGCCTGTGTCCCAAAATCTGGCTTGATATCAATAATTTAACAACATGTCATAGATAGCAGTGAACCACGCTGCTAGGGCTGAAGTATTCCTAGGGCTCCTCATCTATTATGTTCTGCGTTCCTGGTACTTGGTGACTGAAACACAGGTGGGTATGCATTTTCACAATTCAGAAACTCACAAGGAAAGATAAATGGCACAGAGGAAGGTCTATTTGCATTACAAAAGGAACCCTTGCCTTACCAGAATGCTCACTTCAGATAGTCTTTAAATTAAGAGCTCCTCTCTTAGGTAAGTGAAAGTTTATAGGCTTAGTGCACTTGAGGAACCTGTCCTCCCAAAAGAAGTAGCCAGCTCAGACATCACAATGGGATCGCCCTCCTTCACATATGAAAGTAGCAAATTTATGAAATAAAATGTCCGAAATAGAACATCTCCAGACCAGAAGTTTCTGCTTCAGATTTAATCTCAGTTTGGTACACACAGACAACTGTACCTGATGCTCAGACTTTTGTGTAGAGACATGGTCAGGTTCCTCTCCACAGTGCCAGAAGAAGTGTCCAGGTAGCAAAGCTTTACACAGCTTTGAGAATTTTCTGTTCTACTAACCACATTAGGAAATTATTGTGTTTTTTTTAAAGACATTTTCTTTATTTACATTTCAAATGTCATCATCCCCTTTGCTGATTTCCTCTCCAAAAAAACCCCTCCCCCTACTCACCAACCTGCCCACTCCCACTTCTGTGTCCTGGCATTACCCTACACTGGGGCATCAAGCCTTCACAGGATACAAGGCCTCTCCTCCCACTGATGTCCACCAAGGCCATCCTCTGCTACATATGCAGCTGAAGCCATGGTTCCCTCCATGTGTATTCTCTGGTGGTGGTTTAGTCCCTGGGAGCTCTGGGAATCCTGGTTGGTTCATATAGTCATTCCTCCTATGGGGCTGCAAATTCCTTCAGCTCCTTTGGTCCTTTCTCTAAGTCTTCCATAGGAAATTCTTAACACTGCAAACATCACAGAACATAGACATATAAATACCCAGATATTGTTTATATTGTTCTTAACTTCACTCTGCCAGGGTTACAGGTCATTTTCTGTCTATCCCTTGCAATTCCATACCTATTTGTACTATTAAGTAGTCTGTTCCAGAGGCATCCACCTAAGCGATATGGAGAAGTGTGCCTGGCTACTTAGTGTTTCCAGCAAGTATTCAAGCAGAAAGAGCCTCCTTCTATCAGAGTACCCTCCCTTATATTATTATATCCCACTTACCTCCTTTCACATGAGTAGATTTCCTGGTATAAGTTTCATTTCTCTGCTTTTACAGCAAAGTTTACTCCCTTTGAGGCTAAGATACTCTGAAACCACAAACAGTTTTGACAAAGTTTCAAGCATGGGTGTTTGGACAGGGGACAAATATGATATGCCCATCAAGATCTGTCTTACTGTGTTCTAAGTTGTCACATTTGGCTTAGATCAGGGGAAGTCGATGGAAGCCTTAAGTCTCTTATGTGGATAGGCAAGTGTGATTTACTTGATCAGTGAGAGATTATGATTCTGGTCAGGAAGTGTAAGAAGGAGGTCTTGAGGCCTAGACAGGGACGAAGATGTTAAGAGATCTGCAATAAGGCTTAGAAGGAAGGAAGTGCAATTCTTAAGTCATGCACTAGTAGTTTGATTCCTCAGCAAGGGCCCACCTCTGCCTTGTTATCAGGAGCAGCAGTTTCATGGATGGGATGCCACTTCTACCTTTTCCTCTCTAAGGCACTTGCTTGCCGTGGCCACAGATATCACCCGAATACCCCAATGACATCTCAGCTCAAAAAGATGCGTACTCTTTACTTTTCTTCATCACTCAAAGGACATAAACAATTAAGCTCAGGAATCGAGATATTTCAGAATGAAAACGAGGCACTTTAAAAATGTATGTTATGACAATAGGTGTAAATGGAAAAAATATCCCCAGTAAGCAGAGCATGTAGTCCCCTGAGATGTGAGCTCCTCCTCACTCTTTGAGACTTTATGGATAGTCCCATGCCACTGGTTAATCTAATTATATTCTAAATGTCAGAATTCTAGGGCACCTGCTACAATACCAACAACTATGGCAAGTTAAACCTGACAAGTACTCAAGGGACTCTTGTGTAGCAGGCACCATGGCTTGCTAGCACTGATGTTCTTATTCTTACACCAGTCATTAAATCAACATACTTTATTGTCATTGTAGAAATGGGCAGAGTTGACTGGTGTACTTTATATAATTTGACAAAGTTAACTCAGTTAATGACCATCAGAAAGAGGATTTAATTATTAAGTCAATTATTGGGCTTTCATTTTAGTACAATTTTCTTTTTCAAAATCATCACTTAAAAAAAAAAAAAAAGAACACTACTAACATTGTTGGAATTCCTTGGTTCTGACTGTGGTCTCAACCACATTGCTTCATGGCATGTATGTGCCAGTATTAATATTTTTCTGTTTTTTTTTTCACAGTTTCATCTTTGAAACTCTGTCATATCTAAGTTTCTTGCCCTCCTGTATTTTCCACATCAATCCACCTGGAAAAGCTCAATTTAATTTCATGCCCTCTATGAAGCTATTGCTGGCTACTTCACTGAGAGTAATCCCTCACACCTGCATCACCCTAGCCTAATTATCTGCTCTGTAACATAGAATTTGGCACCAGATTATAGTTTTCCTTTTATTCTCTCTAATTATTTTCTCTTTGTGATTCTCTCCTGACCTAGATACAAACCCCATCAAACCCAAAACCTTCTAAACATAATTTAGTTTAAAATGTATCTGTAAGACAGTAAGTGAGGTAACCCAAACCCATAAAGATAAATGTTACATGTTCTCTTTCTTCAGATGCTCCCACTTCCAAACATTCAAATGTAAACACATCATATCCTGGAGTAACTGCAGAAACCAGGAAAGTAAAACAGGGATCATTGCTTGGAATGTAAAACAGGGGATTGGAAGCAATAGAGAGGGAAATGGTAGGTTACAAGTGATATGATAGAGGAAGTAGGGATGGGCAGAGTTCTAACTAGGTAAAGGAGAAATTAGATGATAGATAGATGATAGATAGATAGATAGATAGATAGAGATATAGACAAATAGACAAATACATAGATATAGATGTAGATAGAGATATAGAAACAGAAAAAGAAAGCAATTAGGTAAAATAACAGTACAAATGTTTGAAAATATGATAAGGATTTCTTAATTATCTACAAAAAGCCTATAATACACATAATTCTGCCTATAAATATACATACATACTTTAAGTAAAAATTTCTCATCTCGGCTGGTAATGAGCCAAAGACCACCTAACAAAAATTCTCAACATGAGGCTTGAGAACTCCTCTTTTGAGGCATTAATCAGAGTTGCCCAAGAGACCCCCCCAAAAACACTAGAGGCTATTATTATTACACTTTGTTGTCCCCCAGAAATGGAAGATAAGTCTTTATTGCTGAATACATTATACACTTCAGGAACATGACCCAGAAACCCCTGAGATAAAATGAACATGACCCTGAGGACTAGCTTTTAGTATAACAGATGGCACCGGTGCAAACTTCCAAGGGAGAAAAGCAACCAATAGCCATCTTCAGTTACAATGCCTCTGAACCCACAGCAATGACCAGCCTGGCATGATAACGTAAGGGTGCAGTAGTGGTGCACATATCTAGACAGTCATTCACAGCTCTATAATTGGACTCAAAGCTCACTCAAGAAGAGAGAAGTCATGGCTGATACTGAAAACCTAGCCAACTACCCAAGGGTAGTGAAGAAATGAATCTAGGAGGAGAACCTATAACCACTACTTTACTAAATCAGTATAATTCCTAGCTAAAATCTCAGTATTTGCCCTTATACCCACAGAATAGTGAACTCCTTGCCTCACATCAAGGAAAATTCCCCCTACAAAAGTCAGAAATACAGAAAGTCACACCTAATCAAAACGCAGAGTTGTGGAGACCATTCTCAATTGATACATCCATAAAATACTGTCATACCTAAGGCACAGGGAATACTATGCAGAAAAATTGGAAAATCAGGGAGTTTACTGTGAGACTGTGTCTCCTACTGAGGCTAGAAGTTACACCCATAAATTCTCAATGGCATGGCTACCTAGTCATGAGATGAACAAGGATGGTAGCAACTGATATTCCAAAATAGATGGAAAAAAATCCATGAGACCTTAACACTGCATGACAATACAAGCAACTGAGGAATGCTGAAAGTGGGAACAATTATCTTACCCAGGGAAGATCATACCAAATGGTCAGCCATGAAAAATATTTAGAACTACATATGTATGTATGTGTTTGTGTGTGTGTGTGTGTGTGTGTGTGTGTATATATGCATGTAATAGCAATAAGAAAAAAGACTATGAATTTCAGAGAGTTATAAAGAGTATATGGAAGGTTTTAGAGAGAGGTAAGAGAAGTGTAAATGATATAATTATATTATAATCTCAAAAATAAATAAAAAATTATCTGGATTAATATAGTGTGACAACCAACAACAAAAAAATCTCATCCAACAACAGGTTACTTAACTGACCCACAATTCCAATTATTAACTTTTTCTCAAAATGATTATTTTTTCTTTTTTAGGATTTTGATGATTTACTTTCAAAATATGTATATATGCTCATGGCATGTGTATACAAGTCCCTCCAAAGGCCATAAAGAACATAGGATTCTCTGAGACTGCAATAAAAGACAATTGTTAGATATCTGATATGGATATTGGAAACTAAACTAGGGTCCTTTGAAAAATACAGTATGACTATTAGACCTTGATCCATCTCTCCAGCTCTCTCAAAATAAATCTTAATATTTAATCTTGTTTGCTTTTTGTCCAAATCATATTCTTAGTGGTATAATCTTCAAGCAAGATTTTAGTATAAATTAATGGCAACATGATGAGATAATAATATTTCCATAAAATAACACTGTTTTTTAAGTAAATATTTCCACTTTAGTAGAGTAACCTCATTCTCTAAAAAAAAAAAAAACCAAAAAAACCCCAAAAAAACAAAAAACAAAACAAAACAAAAAAACCAAGCAGATACAGTATTGATACTTCGATAAAAGATAAAATAAAATCAGGGAGAGCTGGTTTGTGGAAACAAAGGGGGGATCTGGACTCAAGAAACTGCTTTGACTATGCTTCTGAACTGAGATGCACTGCAATGAAATCCTGTATAAACCAAATGGTGCTCCCATCAACTATGCCCCATCAGCAACCTTGCTCCCACCCATTCTGTTCACTAATGAGAGTGTGTGAGTTTTTTTTTTTTTTTAACAGTGATGGTGTCACATCTGATAAGCAATTACTGAAGACTAAAGCAACAGAGTAACTCCTGCTCAGCTATGCATGAGGGGGAATGTCAAAAGTAAGAATAGGAGGCCCTGAAGAATATGGAATTCTACCTTATCATTCACTGTTTTAATCATGGTTTCTATTGATGTGATATACCATGACCAGAATCAAATCAGGGCAGAGAGAGTATATTTTAGATTACAAATCACAGGCCCAAATCCATCACTGAGGGAAGTCAGGTAGAAACCCAAGGCAGGAACTGAAGCAGAGACCATGGAGGAATAATGTTGACTGGATTGTTTTTCATGGCTTATTAAACCTGCCTGTTTATATAACTCAAGACAATCCCACTGTTACACTGCTCCACCACGAAGTAGGCCCATCCAATTCAATCACTAATAAAAATAAATAAATAACGCCTCCATGTTCTTGCATGTAGGTCAATCTGGTAGAAGGAGTTTCTCAGTTGAGGTTCAGTCTTCTCAAAAACTCTAGCTTGTGTTGAGTTGACAAAAAAATGAACAAAGAAACATAAAAAATATTACCAATACAGTTACTATCTTGCATAGTGGCCAGCTTGGTATGAATCCATGGAGATCCATTTGGAAAATAGTCATTTGAATTGCTTTGCATGGCAATACAGTGAAAAAAAATGGGCATGTGCTATTTCCTCTCGTTTTTTTTTTTTGTTTTTTTTTTTTTTTTTTGACATTTACGCTCATATTCTTGTGGCATTCCTAATTCCTAAGTACTCATGCCCTTCCTGATCCTTTCTCAGCCACTCAATTTTGATTCACAATAAAATGATAATAGCAAACATTTATAGGTTATGAACAGGTCATGAAGTAGAGAAAATGTATTTATTTTCCACTTTGATCCTCTCTATGACACCTTGAGGTTGCTTCCTTGTTATTTTTATCATGATTTCAGAGATTCAGGGAAGCAATGGAGCAGTTGCTTTATACTTTTTCTCAGCACTACAGAGCTAGAGAGTGGAATGTCAGAGCTGCAGAGCCAGCCACATCCTGACAGCTCTGTGCTTCTGCCCCTTTCACAGCATGCTCCCATGGTCTCCTGACATGGTCACTTGAGCTATTTTTCTCCAAAATGGATTTTCAGAAATCAGTTTACTCTGCAGTAGTTATCATTGTTTCCCTCCAAAAGCTGTTTGTGGCAAAGCAAAACTTCAGGATGAAAACATCACATGGAAGATCATTTCCAGGTTAGGAGATTTTGTTTCAATGGATCTGCCATCTTAATCAACCTGAGGACTGATCTAGAACAATTTTAATTGCTATTGATTACAGAGCTAAAATGGTATATGTTTTTGTTAGGGTTTCTATTGCTATGTAAGCTGTATTCAGCTTACATTTCAACATGGCTGTTCATCACCGAAGGAAGTCAGGGTAGGAACTCAAAATGGACAGAAACTTGATGGCAGAAGCTGATGAAGAGGCCATGGATGGATGCTTCCTCCAGCTTGTTCATTCTGCTTTTTTTATAGAAATGAGGACCACAAGTTAAGGGATGGCATTACCCACAATCAACTAGCCCCCACCCCCAACTGATAACTAAGTAAGAAAATGCCTTACAGCTGGATCTTATACAAGCATTTTCTCAATTAAGCTTCACCCTGTACATGATCTAGTCTGTGTGTCAGCAAGATATAAGACTCACTAGCATAGATATTCCAACTAACTATCCCTAAACTGGAAAGTCTAAATGTATTCTTTGTCAGTTCCCACATTCATACTATGGTATAAGTTGTGACTTTATTCCAGGCATTTAGCCAGCAAGGTTTTGATTTACAAAATAATCTCCTCTAAGATTCATATTTCTCCTTATGTAAGTACCAACAAGTTCTAACTCAGTCATATGTCCTTTTTTGAATAATTTACTATGAATGCATATGCAACCTAGGATCTATGGATGAGCCTGTTAGTTGACTACATCTAATATGCTGTTCTCTGGTTAGTGTACTTATGTCTTGTATCCTGTCAAAAGGATGGGTTTCTCAGGAAATGAAGCTGAGTCATATTGCAGTCAATATTTCTATTTACTTCAATAATAAATTAAATATTAAAATTATAACTTAATAAGAATATAAAATTCTTTGGTATGAATGGCTAATACATGCAATGTGTAACACACACACACACACACACAAACACACATACATACCTACACAAGCAAATGTAAACTATCTTAAAAAATCATTTTTATAAACATAAATTTCTATTTAGATATCTAAGTTAAGATGTATGTGCTTCATGGATCTTATCCTGCCTATAGGAGAAACTGACCAAATAGTGAGGGTACTATACCATCTATTTATTCATGTGATGGTTTGAATAAAAAAAAGAATGGTCCCCACAGATCCATAGGGAGTGTCACTATTAGTAGGGATATCATTGGAGTAGGTATTGTTATGTTGGAGGAAGTGCATCATTAGGGGTTGGCTTTGAGGTCTCAGAAGCTCAGCCCAGACCTAATGGCTCACTTTCTTTTCCTGCAGCCTGCCAATCTGAATGTAGAACTCTCAGTTCCTTCTCCAGCACCATATCTGCCTGCATTCCACCAAACTTCCCAGAATGACTATAATAGACTAAACCTCCGAACTGTAAGTCAGCCACAGTCACGGTGTCTCTTTACAGCAATAAAACCTTAACTAAGATGATTTCCTTTTCCCTCAAATAAAACCAAGGTACTCCTGGAGGGAGGGGTAATTTTTAACAGTAGTCTAGTCTAATTTTACAAGCTCGAGAAGTGTGATTGTCTTAGTCAGGGTTTTTATTTTTGCACAAACATCATGACCATGAAGCAAGTTGGGGAGGAAAGGGTTTATTTGGCTTACACTTTCACATGGCTGTTGATCACCAGAGGAAGTCAGGACTGGAACTCAAGCAGGTCTGGAAGCAGGAGCTGATGCAGAGGCCATGGAGGGATGTTCTTTATTGGCTTGCTTCTCCTGGCTTGCTCAGCCTGCTCTCTTATAGAACCCAAGACTTCCAGCCCAGGGAAGGCACCACCCACAAGGGTCCCTACCCTCTTGGTCACTAATTGAGAAAATGCCCCACAGCTGGGTCTCATGGAGGCATTTCTCCAACTGAAGCTCACTTCTCTGTGATAACTCCAGCCTGTGTCAAGTTGACACACAAAACTAGCCAGTACAATTGACCCCTTGTCAACTTGACACACAAACACATCACTATTAAGCCTCAACCCTTATGTTTTTATTCATCTCCAAGATTTAAAGTCCCACAGTCTTTACATATTA